>JAWWNH010000063.1:5095000-5395000 GCA_034641385.1 Darevskia mixta
AGGGCATATAATCTGTGACTCTCTAGGTGTTGCTACACATCAACACCAACATTTAGCCATGCTTTCTGGGGTTGATGGAAGTTGAAGTTCCTCATCCCTGTTCTGAGGAACGATCATACTCTGGAGCTAAGGAAACCCACACACTTCGAATGTGCATACAGTGTTTGAAAAATGCATATACGGGGAAACCTCCGAAAGGGGTCGCTTTCCGGGTCATTGTGCTTGTCATCCTGTCCTGTCCCCGCCCGGTTCCTCCACCTTCTGGGGCCGGAAGTGGCGTACATGTTGGGGCGTTCGTGTCTCACTTGGACGCACACAAAATGGCCGCCGGCTGTAAACAGCTGATTGGTTCAAGAGGCTGCGCTTCGTATGATACGGCTCCGTTTTCTAATGTGAAAGATATTTATTGCCATCGGACACAAAATTTCTCCTGTGGGGGTGACATGGAAGTACTTCCTGTGGAAGTTCGTAGAGACTCAAAAAACGAAACGGTTGACAGCGTTCGTTTGGCGCTTTCAGAAAGCATGAGCATAATTTGAGATTGTGCAAGTGCAGCACTCTTAATGTTGTTTGTACAAGTGTTGCTTCGAGCTCCTTTTTATGTGGAAATACAACTGGCAAATTCTAAAAATAAACTGGCAGGCACTAGCTAGACCGAACTGATGCGAAGTTTCATTTCTTCATTTTAAAATGGAGGAAGAAAACGTGTTTGTAGAACCATCAGCGACCATTTGCGTACTTGTAACTTAAATCGATGCTCCATCACTAAAATGTCAGCAAAGATACTTGATCCCAATGGTAACTACACTTTTGCAAGGCCAGGTGCTGCCTTCCTACATTGACATCTGATATAATGCTGTGTTTGCATTGCGCTGGATTTGCAAAGGTGTATTTCTTCTTTAAGTTGCATTTAGTTTATGCATCTCAGTGACTTTTCTATATTGTTTTCGTTTTTGTAAGTCATTTGCGATCATGTAAAATGGACATCTTGTTTTCATTCTTTTTTTCCCCAGGCAGAGTAATTGTGGCTACCACCAAAGGGGTCTATATCTTGGTCCCACTACCTCTGGAAAGACAGATTCAGGATCTTTTGGCCAGCCACAGAGTCGAAGAGGCATTAGTCTTAGCAAAGGGAGCCCGCAGAAATATTCCGAAAGAGAAATTTCAGGTCTGTTGGTATTATTTGAATGCATCTAGGCATGTGAAGGCAGCAGAATGGCAAGCAAGCTTTGAAAAGCTGGAAGTCTTTATTTTAAAGTATCTAGAAACTGGAGCCATTTACGTGCTGGTATCGCAAGAAAGAGAGAGCAATTCTGAGAGCTGCTTCCAGGATGCCGTCTTTAAGCTATGAGATATTAGGAAGCTTTTGCGCTTAGTTGGATTGGGTGTGTTGAGAGTGAAGATTCTTCCGTTTTCAGAGTGAGGAGCATCCCTGGAAGCATTTGCAACTGGAATAAAAAGGCCGTGCGCCACCTTTTGAGCTGACTAACGTTAATTTTAAACTATTTCTTGTGAAAGCAAGTTTCATTTACTTCAACAGATCTTGCTTCCAGGCGGAAGTAGTAGTTTAGCAAGCGTAAAAGGTGGCGACAGGCATTTATGGAATGTAAACATTCGTGTTCGTTGGCGTCATTATCTCTTTGTTGCATCTCTGAGGGTGGGAGTGACTCGCATAGGCATTGTGCTCATAAACATTGGGCTAGGACCTGGGAGATCAGGGTTCAAATTCCCACTCCACCATGAAATCCATGGGCGACTCTGGGGCAGTTGAAATATTTCGGCCTAACCTCCCTCGCAGGGGTGTTGTGATGATAAAACGGGGGAAGGAGAAGACGCACGATGCCACCTTGAGCTCCTTGGAAGGCAAGGTGGGCTATAAATAAAATAAATTGATTAGATCTTCTCTTACCTATTATGCTGTATCAGCTCTCTGAAACAATTTAGGCTTTCTTGGATCACCGTTCAAACTTTCTTGACCCAGCAGCCCTTCATAAAGTCTACCTAAGGGTGGAGGGCTTCGCAGTCTTCCCACCCACTCACCTTATCGTTTTGCCTTCAAATCACATCTTGTCCACAAATAACAACACACTGGAGGTCCCGAGCCACAAAGTTGTTAGACTGGTTTCAACCAGGGCCAGGGCCTTTTCAGTACTGGCCCCAACTTGGTGGAACACTCTGTCACAAGAGACCAGGGCCCTGCGGGATTTGACATCTTTCCGCAGGGCCTGCAAGACAGAGTTGTTCCGCCTGGCCTTCGGGTTGGACTCAGTCTGATGTTTCCTCCCCTTAGAGTTTTGATTATGGGCGATAAACGAAGCGCCTTTTTAAATTTTAAACTGTATTTTAATCTGTATTTTAATCACCTTTTTTTCTTTCTTTTATATTTTATTGTAATTTTATTGTTGTTAGCCGCCCTGAGCCTGGTTTTGGCTGGGAAGGGCGGGGTATAAATAAAATTTATTATTATTATTATTATTATTATTATTATTATTATTATTATTATTATTATTATTATCTAGCTTGAACTCTCTTCAGATGCATAACTTGACTACTACCAGAGCTTATTTAATGTCCATGTATTCCCCCCCCCCCAATGTAATTTTGTATTGCTTAAGGCTAGATAAATTTAATTAAATTACAGGAAAATTTACAAGACAAATTAAAACATCAGATTCTTTTCACCGTAGAGCATTATTACATTAGCCACAGCCGAGTCCCCTTGTTTCATCTCCTTTCGCTTTGTGCCAGCGCTCATCTTCACATGTTTTAGTATATTTATTCCTGGTGCATTTATATCGCATCCTTCTTCCAAGGAGCTCGAGGCGCCGTTACGTGATTCTCCACAGACACACAGACACTCTCTCACTCTCTTTCTCTCACATACACACCCTTTTGTGCTTGCAGTGGTTCCTGCGAGGTAGTTTAGTCTGAGAGAGAATGATTGCTCCAAGGTCCACGTGCATCACAGGAGAGGGCTTGGGAAAGGTTGCGATGGCATAGCTGTCAACCTTTCCCTTTTCTCGTGAGGAATCCTATTCGGAATAAGGGAATTTCCCGCAAAAAAGGGAAAAAGTTGACAGCTATGTGCGATGGGTCTAGAGTACACGATGAGCTTGCCATGTTTAGCTTCTGCTCAAATCAGTGAAAGGGGGGGGGGACAGGTGAAAATAGGTGCGTTACTTGCGGATTTTGAAAACGTTGCATCTCGATTCAAAGTAGTTTGCTTGTAAACTGTTCTACTGCCACATAATGCTTGCTTCGGGTATGAAAATTGTTTCCACGTCTCAGAGAGCATGCAACCCAGTTGAAACTCACGATAAACCTGAGTTACGTATATCTATACCACCAAACAACAGACGTAACAGGCTGGCAGAAATTAATTCCAATAACTCAAGACATAAATGATGAAAGCACATGCATATACAAGACCAAAATCTGTGTATAATATGGTATGAGCTAACGAAAAACACAACACATGAATATTGTCCGCTACAAAAGTCTATATACTTTAAGGTTCATACGTGGAGGTACATAGCAAGTATCACAAGTATACAGATTTTGGTCTTGTATATGCATGTGCTTTCATCATTTATTTATTGAGTTATCGGAATTAATTTCTGCCAGCCTGTTAACGTCTGTTGTTTGGTAGTGACCCAGTTGCAACTTGCACGTATGTGCATTTTGCGGCGTGCACATTTCATTGCCACTTTTGCACAGATGCGCACGCTGAAAAGGCGCACCCGGTGTATGCACACAAGCCACATGTTCTTACGCTGTTTCCTTCATGGGATCGATCAGCTCTGTGGGAATCTCATTGACTTTGAAGTGCCTGTAGGTTCTCAGCTCAGACATTGCTGGAGTCGTCTGGAGCAGTTTCTCACGTGTGCTTCTTTCTCTGTTGCAACTGCCACCCTTTCGCCGTCCCCAGAGGACTTGCCAGGAAGCTGATAGCTAGATAGCGCTGCTTCGTAGTCTCAGGGTGGACTTGCAGCCTTATCCAACTCTCTGATTCTCCATATTGTGAAAGTCGTAAAAATTGCATTCAGTTAATGAGCTTTAAATAGGGACACGGGTGGCGCTGTGAGTTAAACCACAGAGCCTAGGGCTTGCCGATCAGAAGGTTGGCGGTTCGAATCCCCGCAACGGCGTGAGCTCCCGTTGCTTGGTCCCTGCTCCTGCCAACCTAGCAGTTCGAAAGCACGTCAAAGTGCAAGTAGATAAATAGGTACCGCTCCGGCGGGAAGGTAAACGGCGTTTTCGTGTGCTGCTCTGGTTCGCCAGAAGCGGCTTTGTCATGCTGGCCACATGACCCGGAAGCTGTACGCCGGCTCCCTCGGCCAGTAAAGCGAGATGAGCGCCGCAACCCCAGAGTCGGTCACAACTAGACCTAATGGTCAGGGGTCCCTTTACCTTTTACTAATGAGCTTTAAATCAAGTCAGATTCTGGCTTAGTCCTCATTTCAGCATGACACCACTAGTGTATGAGCCAATATATTTCATCGGTTTCCTAAACAGGTGGTATTTTCCCCTCTTTGTTTCCCATTTAGGTTATGTACAAACGAATCTTGCAGCAAGCGGGTTTTATACAGTTTGCACAGCTTCAGTTCCTAGAAGCAAAAGAACTCTTCAGGTAATCCCTCGTGTGGGGCGAAGAACACTTTGGGAGTGTTACTCGGCAACTGATTGAATCCTTGTGCTTGGGTTTAAAGGCTTCTGAGTTCTGAAATACTATCATGAGGCAGGACTGAAACACTTAGAAGACAAAAGATTTAGGATCGCGGACCAAAGCAAATTAGGGGCTGCTCTTTTTTGATTCAGCAGTAGCTGGTTAGTGACGAAACTCTCTGACGTGTACCCAAGTCCTACAGACTCCTTTATACCGAAACTGTTAACAAGGCCATGAAACAGTGCTCATCTGTTCTGCCCACGGTCTTGGCTTGCACCTGATGTACCAGGTCTGATTTTGAATCAGCTGGGTGTTTGCAACAATTGCCTTGGCTTTCCCCTTAATGTTGGTATATGCATTCTGATTGGTACTGCGTGTGTATGCGTGCCAGCAAACTGCATGGAAGAAGAGTTTGGATTTGATATCCCGCTTTAACACTACCCGAAGGAGTCTCAAAGCGGCTCACATTCTCCTTTCCCTTCCTCCCCCACAACAAACACTCTGTGAGGTGAGTGGGGCTGAGAGACTTCAAAGAAGTGTGGCTAGCCCAAGGTCACCCAGCAGCTGCATGTGGAGGAGCGGAGACGCGAACCCGGTTCCCCAGATTACGAGTCTACCGCTCTTAACCACTACACCACACTGGCTCTCTAGCTTCTGGGAAATGAGCTTTTTGGTTTGCTGTTGCACATACAACAGAAGCAATGGTAAATGCGGAAATAGAATTCTATTTGTAACGTAGCGTAGATCTGGGATTACCAACACAGCACCCACGGGCACCATGACACCCACTGCCCCTTGGGCACCCTCTAAAAAACCCTGCCTGCTCTAACATTTCCGAGCACAATTCAAAGTGTTGGTGCTGACCTTTAAAGCCCTAAACGGCCTCGACCCTGTATACCTGAAGGAGCATCTCCACCCCCATCGTTCAGCCCGGACACTGAGGTCCAGCTCCGAGGGCCTTCTGGCGGTTCCCTCACGGCGAGAAGTGAGGTTACAGGGAACCAGGAAGAGGGCCTTACCTTAGTGGAACGCCCTCCCGCCAGATGTCAAGGAAATAAACAACTATCTGACTTTTAGAAGGCATCTGAAGGCAGCCCTGTTTAGGGAAGTTTTTAATGTTTGATGTTTTACCGTGTTTTTTATATTCTGTTGGGAGCCGCCCAGAGTGGCTGGGGAGACCCAGCCAGATGGGCAAGGTATTAGAAAGAAAGAAAGAATAATTAACTTTTGTGGTGTGCATTAATTTCCTTGGCTTCCCGTGGTCCTGCCCTCTGCCATTCCCCACATGAGCTGCAGGCATTCAAACAAAGGGAAGAGGGCAGGACAGCTGCAGACTTGCTTTCCAGGATGCCAACACTCCTAGTTGCCCCTCAGGAAAGGGAAACGAGCAGGATCCTGCCTTATGAGTGAGGATGAGGTGGCAGAAGTCTAGAGCTTCTTGTGCATGGGAAATAACCTGGAGCATCGAAGGAGGGAGAGAGGGTTTCCCCTCATAAGTCAGAGGTGAGGAAAGATGGAGGGCACAAGGAGAAGGGGACGACAGAGGACGAGATGGTTGGACAGTGTTCTCGAAGCTACCAACATGAGTCTGACCAAACTTGCGGTGCTTTAACCCTTTGTCCCCCACTGCGGTTCTGATCTAGATTTCTCAATGCTAAGTTATGGGCAGCTGCAACAAGTGTACACGTTTCCCTATTATCACTGTATCAATTTGTATACCGCCCTATACTCGGTTACAACATAAAATCACAAAATAAAAACGCAAAATACACAATACAGTGATCCCTCGACTTACGAAAGACCCGACTTACGAGTTTTTCGAGTTACGAGGGATCAAAGCGGCCGCCGCTTCCCAATTTTTTCGACTTCTGATCGGAAGTCGCGGCCGTTTTAAATGCGGTTTCCTCGACTTGCGAAGGTTTTTTCGAGCTACAAATGCGTTCTCCAACGCATTCCTATGGGGACTCGACTTACGATTTTTTCGACTTCCGACGGTCCCGTCAGAACGGATTACCTTCGTAAGTCGAGGGTCCACTGTAAAAACAACCCAATAACTCCCCCCCTACATCCAATGTCAATCAGCCAAAGGCCTAGTTAAGAGGGAACGTTTTTGCCCGGCGTCTAAAGGCAAAATGAAGGCACCAGGCAATCCTCCCTGGGGAGAGCATTCTACAGACATGGAGCCACTGCAGAAAAGGCCCCGTTCTCGTGTTGCCACCGTCCAGGTCTCACGAGGAGGAGCCTCATGAAGGAAGGGCTTCCGAAGATGGTCTCAGGGTCCGGGTAGGTTCATATGGAAAGAGGTGGTATTGCGCGGTCCTGATCTGTTTTAAGGCTTTATAGGTCAAAACCAGCACTTTGAATTGGGCCTGGAAACTAACTGGTAGCCAGTGCAGTCGGACCAAGATAGGTGTAACATGCTCAAACCGCCTTGCTCCGGTGAGCAACCAGGCTGCTGAATTCTGCACCGATTGAAGTGTGTACCAAGCCCAGTGTCCTCTGTGTGCGTGTGTGTGCTCCTCTGTATACTTTCCCCTTTCTTTTTGCTTCATTTAGTTTGACACTGTAATTGCAGAGGCGGCCAGCTGGACGTCCGGGAGCTGATCTCTCTCTACCCCTTCCTGCTGCCTTCTTCCTCTTCCTTCATGCGGACTCACCCTCCCCTCCACGAATATGCGGACTTGAACCAGCTGACGCAGGGGGACCAGGAGAAGATGGCCAAGTGCAAGCAGTTCCTCATGAGCTACCTGAACGAAGTGCGCAGCACCGACGTGGCGAACGGCTACAAGGAGGACGTCGACACGGCGCTGCTCAAGCTCTACGCAGAGTCCGGTCACGAAAGCCTCCTAGATCTGCTGGTCTCCGAGAATTTCTGCCTTCTCGCAGATAGCGCCACGTGGTTGGAAAAGCACAAAAAGTAAGCCTCTGGGTGACATTTCCTAACCCCCAGTAGAGCTCAAAGTGAGCAATTGGGCTTCCTTAGAAACGCCCAGTCCCTACCCTAATTATTTTCTGGGTTGTTGTTCTTTTGAACATCTTTTAACTACAGGTGAAACTCGAAAAATTAGAATATGATGGAAAGGTTCATTTCTTTCAGTAATTCAACTTAAAAGGTGAAACGAATATATGAGATAGACTCATGACATGCCAAATGAGATATGTCTAGCCTTTATTTGTTATAATTGTGATGATTATGGCGTACAGCTGATGAGAACCCCAAAGTAACAATTTCAACTTTGGGGTGCTCATCAGCTGCACGCCATAATCATCACAATTATAACAAATAAAGGCTTGGCATATCTCGCTTTGCATGTCATGAGTCTATCTCATATATTAAACTCCAGTAGCTAATGAAAACAATTGCTTACATGAATGGACTTTTCCACAATATTCTAATTTTTCGAGTTTCACCTGTAGATGCTCATGTTCCATTTTGAATGATACGAGGCCTCCAGTGAGCAACTTTTCTCCATAACCTTTTTTAATTTTAAAAACGCAAGCAGCAAAATAGCGTCCTGAGTCCCCTAGTGCCAACTCCCAAGACTACCGTGTGTGTGTGTGTGTGTGTAAGATTATTTAATATTGTTTGTTGGAAAAATGGATTTTAGAGCGGCTTGCAAAAGATGGTACCTGTCATGGCACGTGAGGAAAAAGGAATGGGAGGGAGGAGGGGAAAGCAAGCTCAGGCACAGTACACATTCCCAGTGCTTTTTTTTCCTGGGGGTGCTCAAAGGTATGCAGTACTGGCACCTGTTTTTTCTCGAAGAAAAGCACTGGTTGAAAGTTTGGCAACTTCATGGTGAGTACTGGCACCATTTTTTCTTGAAGAAAAGCACTGCACATTCCTAAAATAAACATTTCTTCCTCATAACCCCTAAGTGACTTCCCTTTTTTGCCTAGCTGGAAAAAAGAGCCTAACTTTCGAGAAATGTCCCTTTTCTTCCGAACGATCTTGAGTCACCCACATAAGAACTGTTAGCTGTTGTGTAACTGCGGCATCCGAATACAGCCGTGCTTGTTGCGTAACTGTAGGAGCCTGAACTTTATGGCTGAGCAAGGGTTTGAAGGACCACCTATGTCGGCCCTTCCCACTGACCTGTTCCTGCTTCAGCTGAGAAGAGGGCAGAAGACTTTCGGACTCTCTTCCAAGTGAACATGAGAACAGAATCAGGCCAGCGGCCCATCTGGTCCTGGTGTGTGTGCTCTTCAGATGCTGGCTGTGTTGTGTTCTGGAATCAGGGCTACAACCTTAGGAGGGAGAAATGCGACCTCCTTCACATGTAAAGTGGGAATAAATAGACCCACCTCACAGAAGCTTTGCAAGAATTAATCCAATCCAATCGGTCTTTATTACAATCGCAGATCAGCCACAATAATTAAACCATTAAGCCCTGTTTATCACACAGAATGTCAAATAACGATTCTACTCGTTTGCCTTTTTCTTTTCTTTTTTAACAATACTGCTTCTTACACAGGTTCTTCGCGCTTGGACTCCTGTATCACGCAAACGGTCAAGACGCAGCGGCACTACAGGTTAGAGCGCAACCATGTCTCCAAGGGAAATCAAAGCAACACGTAAATCTTTTCACGGCCAACCAAAACGTTTCAACTCAGGTTTCAGTTCCCGTTCTGGGCATCAGGCAATTGTCATGCATGTTCATGTATTCAAAGCTGTCATCATTGCTCTCCAGGTAGAGAGCTGAGCTAATGAAAGGGGAACGGAATTACCGATGTCTCCATGTCGCTCCCTTTTTCTGGTTACCTTTCAGCTCTTTCAGCATATCTGGGCAGCAGGGTGGCGGCGGCGGCCGGGTGGCAATATCAGTTGAAGGTCAGGCATGCTATTCAAGTGGCTGGTCACCCACCATCCCAGCCAGTTGTATCCTCTAGTTGTTCCCTGGCTTCTGTCTCTATTCCTTGTCCAGCCGTTCTGTATATTTGGCAGTGCCTCTTCTAAACAGTAGACATTTCTGGTTTGCCTGTCTTGCAGCAGTATAAAAAGGGGGAGGAGTGCAAGGGAGAATGGGGTTTTAGAAAGAAAGCCAGAGAGGCAGAGCTTTGACCAGCAAAGGCTCTGAGAGAGAGAGAGAGAGGAAGAGAAAACCTCCCCCTACTCAGACCCAGGCTCTTTTATTACACAAAGGGAAAAAACATTACAGGATTCAAATGAGCCAATCAAATTCATCCAACACACCTCCAGGAGTCCCACGTGGGAGGCTCCAGGTAACGAAGGCTTCATGAGGTAACCAGGAAACTTAAAACATTCCTACACATCAAAGCATGGGATACATAGGCAGAGGCAGGAAATCATAAAGCAGGGGAGTGAGACTAACATCCTGGCGTGATGTTTACCAACTTTGAGATTGCCCAGGCAATCTCCTCACTAAGGGTTGGGGATCCAAAAGAAAGATCCTATCTAAGTCTATCAAAGGAATGCCTGGCAAATGGAAATGCAGGATCTGGTCCTGCAGACCATACCCTAGTGCAGCGATGGCTAACCTTGACACTCCAGATGTTTTGGAACTACAACTCCCATCATCCCTGACCACTGGTCCTGTTAGCTAGGGATGATGGGAGTTGTAGTTCCAAAACATCTGGAGTGTCAAGGTTAGCCATCACTGCCCTAGTGGAAAACGTGACTTGACAAATTAGAGAAATGGAGTCCACATAAATGCTACAGGGGGCTTATTGTATGAGGTTAAAACCACAATAGCTCATCTAGGATCAGCTCAGCACAAGCCCCTCTTGCCTCTCTGCAGGTGGGGGAAGGTTCATAAGTCAGTGTGAAATAGTAGCTACCTAATTTTAATCCGCTTTGGGGTGCTTGTGGTCACCCGGATATCTTTGCACTTACAAGCCAAAACATTAGAAGCTGGGAGCAGGTTCGCTTTATTAAGAACCGGGTAGAATGCTGCCTGTGTTCTGTGAATAAAAGGGGGTAGAGAGATTTGTACATACAAAAAGAAAGAAGGCAGCCAATGATTTTTGGAGTGTAGACGGGGAAGATCACATCGGGGAGATGGCACAGCATGGGTAAGCGTGCCCAATTGTTACCTGGGAAGGATTTTAACATGGGGGGCCCCTTTTTGGTGGCAGCCCTGTGTCGAATGTTTACTTTTGCTCTCGGGAGTCCAGTGCAGAGGCAAGGGGAAAGACCTGCACTTTGCCCCCGTGCTTAGCCCCTGTTGGCGCTGCTACACAAGTCTCTGGCATCGGTGCGCTAAGTCTGTTGGTTTGGGTAAATTTATATTAACTAACAGCCCAAAGAAAAATAGCAGTTGGCTTTATTGCTGTGGGATTGAACCTGAACCTGATTGTTTTCTGCTTCTTTTCGGCTTCAGTTATGGGTGAAAATCGTTAACGGTGACATCCAGGACTCAACACGCACAGATCTTTATGAGTATATAGTCGACTTCCTTACGTCCTGCGAAGACCATGAATTGGTGTGGAAGTATGCAGACTGGGTCCTGCAGCGTAGTGAAGAGGTTTGTGGCTGGATATTTGTGGGGTGAGGTTTTTGAAATTGCTGCTGCTTGGGATATTTGAGTATCATACAATCGTAGCATCGGAAGGGACCCCGAGAGTCATCTAGTCCAACCCCCTGCAGTGCCGGAATCTTTTGCCCTCCTTCCCAAGGTTGCATGCATGCATTGCTGTTGTGCTCGCTGTGGAATGAAGTGATTCACATGTCTCGGGAACTACCAACAGCACCAGTAGTTTAATTTGGTCTCTGTATTTATTTTTGCTTTGGGACAATCATCACTTTTTGCATTTCATTTCTTTCTAACCCTATTCCACTTCCCAGTCAAGGAGGAATATGCACATTTTGGAAAGTGTTTCATCTTTAGATTGTATTAGTTCCTTTTCTACTGTCTTTTCCCCTTTTTAAGACACCGTCTTATAAATTTTTTCCCTCAAAAAAACACAGGGTGGCTTATTTTCGGGGGGATGTCTTATTTTTATTATGTCAGTATGGTATGGTACAGCCTCCCCTGCGCGCTGAGCAGGCAGGGCAGAACTCCGCAAGAGGCACGTTTTCCCCCCGCGCCTCTCGCTGGTTCGCTGTCTCCCTGCGCACGGGGAACAGGCAGGGCAGGAAGAGGCGTCTTTTTCCCCCTGCGCGCTAAGCAGGCGGGGCAGAACTCTGCAAGAGGTGCGTTTCCCCCCCTGTGCCTCTCACTGGTTCGCTGGCTCCCTGCGCACGCAGGAGGGGCTGAGGAGGCGACAGGAACAATGGCGGCACCACGGCTTACTTTTGGGGTACGTCTTACTTCTCACAAAGGTAAAAAAACCCTGCCACATGCTTACTTTATGACTACGTATTAAAAAGGGGGAAACAGGGTAGTGTTGATGGTTCCGTAGCAAAACCCTTCCGTTTGTCTACTTTAAATGTTGCGTTGAGTTGGTGATAATGTAGCCAGTCTACAACATGTGTTCGGATTTCCTCAAATATTTTAAATCTGATTCTCCTCCTCTACTAATAATACTTTATAGGATGGCCAATCTCCTTTCATATTTTTTCTTTCTTTACTGCAAACACTTCTAAAGGAGATATCCACCATGGTGTTTTTGGTTCAAGAAGATCTTTCTATTTAGCCCAAACCAAATATAATGGTTTTCTTACAATGTGGTTCAAAAATCCTTTATGGACTTTGACCTTATCATATCCTAAGTAGGCGTGCCATCCATATCGGTTGTCGAAACCTTCCAGGTCTAACAAATCTGTATTTCTTAATGTCATCCACTCCCGGATCCAAGTGAGACGGACCGCCTCGTGATATAATTTAAAATTTAAAATATATTTTAAAGAGAGAGGCAGCATCATAGCTGTGTGTCCCCCCCAATTAATCCTGTATAAACTGAATATTGTGCATTCCCTCCCTCAAACATCTGTTGTTGCACCCTGCCAACTTAGGTCATGTTTTCATCGATTTTATTAGCACTAGAAAAGGTCAGATATTTTCAGTCCCTTTTAACAAGTATGAGGCAACAGGAATTGATAACCTGGCACCAGAGACCTGTGTGTGACGTCAGCCATTTATGTAAATTTTGCAAATCTTTTTTTTTTTTTTAAATGCATCTTGCTTTAGGTTGGTGTGTACATCTTCACTAGAAGACCCTTGGAAGAAGAACAGAAGAACAGCTTTAATCCAGACGACGTAATCAGCTGCCTTAACAAATATCCCGTATCACTAGTAAAATATCTAGAGTTCTTGGTTCTAGAAAGAAGAGTGAAAGTAAGTGGCGATAGTTGGATCCGGTAGTATAAAAACTGGTGTGCGTCTGTTGCGATGTTCAGTTAATGCCTGAAGCTCAAAAATAAATCCAGGTTGTTCCTTTAGTTCTCTAGATTGCTGCAGGGCAACCATGGTAACTTGCAGCTTTAAAACACTTCTCCTATTCCATTCTGCTTGCTTATTGAGACTCTTAAGTAGGCCCATTACCAAGCTGGATAATTTAACACCAGGAGGTAATTATGGCACAAAGTACACACATAAAGTGACCCTTTTGGTTATCTATGGGAGCAACGGAAAAACAAGAATTACCCTTTACATTATTTGCTCTCGGAAGCCTAGTTCTCTGCGTAAGCAGAGGAGGAAATGCCTCCTATAGAATCCTGCTCCCTTCTCCAGCTGCTTTTGAGCAGCCCTAAATGTGTGTCCCTCCCCCCATCCCAGAAAGGTGCTCTTGGGCAGCTTCTAAGGCAAAGGTACAATGTCCCTCTGCACCATGCATAGGCAAACTCGGCCCTCCAGATGTTTTGGGACTACAACTCCCATGATCCCTAGCTAACAGGACCAGTGGTCAGAGATGGTGGGAATTGTAGTCCCAAAACATCTGGAGGGCAGAGTTTGCCTATGCCTGCTCTACGCTGAGGTCCAGCTCCGAGGGCCTTCTGGCGGTTCCCTCACTGCGAGAATTGAAGTTACAGGGAACCAGGCAGAGAGCCTTCTTGGTGGTGGCACCCGCCCTGTGGAACACTCCCCCATCAGATGTCAAGGGAATAAACAACTATCTTACTTTTAAAAGACATCTGAAGGCAGCCCTGTTTAGGGAAGTATTATTATTATTACTATTATTATTATTATTACAGTTCCCATCATCCCTGACCACTGGTCCTGCTAGCTAGGGATGATGGGAGTTGTAGTTCAAGACCCAAGTTTGGGAAACACTGCTCCACATCAAGGACTGCTCCACCTTAGGCCCACGTGCCTCTCCTGACCTCTGTCTGACCTTCAAGACTCCTCCCATCCCCAGGCCACATCCCTCATTGGTCCTTGCCTTCCTCAAGTGCTTTTAATTGGTTTGATTCTGTCCTTCAATTGTGGTGATGCCTCTTACTTGTCTGGTGGAGGATGGGAAGGGGGTGGGTGGGTGCCCAACTCTTCGCATGGCTGGAATGTATCCTACTGTAAAAAAATAAATAACAACAATGCTTCATTCATTTTGTCTGCCCCGACCAATCGCTGCCATGCGGCCCCTGGAAGGTTCCCCACAAGTAAATGTGGCCCTTGGGCTGCAAAGGGTCCCCCACCCCTGCCCAAATCTTCCCTGTCTGATGAAGTGTTGTCTCTGGGGTGTTGGGCGTTCCGGCATGGCTGCTGTCTCCCAACAGCTCCTGCAGCAATGGGGCAAAAGCTCCCTTATCTCTTTGCGCTAGGAGTGTAGGATCTCTAGAATGTGGAATTAGGCTGTTAAAAAGATGAGCTCCCCCCCCTTCTTTCTTTTTTTAAAAGCCAGTCAGTGGGTGGTTAGGAAGAAGTAATTCCAAGATTAGAAATTTTTGCATAACTTCAAATGCTTGAGAAGCACGATTTTATATAATAATTGTTTTACCGAAAGTGAGAAGGACTCTGGCTTAGGTAAGCCCTCTGAATTCGAATGGGTAAGATGCAAATGGGGGGGGGGGGAAGTGACAAAATTGTGATAAGGTAAAAGCGGCATATGAATTAATAGATAATAGGATTCGTGCTCCTTGAGTTATTGCTAATGGTGATCATATTTTGAAAGGCAAATGAATTCTTTTTCTCTTTTTAAGTGCTGCTCTGGAATTCCTTTGCTCTTGCGACGCACATGGAATTTCAAACTTCTGAGTTTGTCAGAGCCCAGGTGCCCAGTCCTTTTAAAAATGGTTTTCTTTTCTTTTTAACCATTTTGTTGTTTTTGAAAAATGGTTGGAGTATTAATAAAGCTGCTTATGGTGACAGTCTTGGAATTAAAATACTGTCTTTTATACTGGCAGAAGGAAAAATTCCACACCCATCTGGCAGCCCTTTACCTGGACGAAGTCCTGCGTCTAAAATCACTGGCTGCAAAGAGTGAAGAATTGAGCAAATCGCAGGCGAAGCTACGCAGCCTTCTGCAGAAATCTGACCTTTATAGAATTCGTTTTATTTTAGGTACGAGAACTGAAATTATATTCTATATGCTTCTGATGAAGGGTGTTGTTGTTGTTGTTTTAACCAGCTACACAGGCACAGAAAAAGGAAAAGAACATTTGAATTGCACCAAGGGTGATTTGAACTCAAGTTGTCTGAGGGATGACGTTAAATGCTTTGCGTTGATGCCGGTTCCTGTTGCATCATTACAGTGTCAGGATAACTCGGGCCTAGTTCAACTTGCTATGGGAACCAGGAGCAGCTCCCTGCAATTCCAGTGTATTCCAGAATTTGATGCAGGCATCAGCATAACGTGCCTGATTGCCACAATCCTTCCACTATAACTTTCTGAAGTGAGGGATCCTGGACAACTGGACATAGCCCATATTAGGTCATTTTGGCATGTGTGGGGGTCTGTGCCCCACTGCAGTATGGCAGTGAGTGAACCGAGCCAGCAATGTGTGAATTGTAAGAAGTGGCTATACCCTGTTTCCCCTATTTTAAGACGTAGTCATAAAATAAACCATAGCAGGATTTTTTCGCATTTGCGAAATATAAGCCGTACCCTGAAAATAAGCCATGGTGATAGGCGCAGTTCTGGAGGGCGCCAAGGAAAAGGCGGGGCTGGGCGTCCAGTCCCGCCACCAAAACCAGTCAGCCCCAGAAGCAGCGCTCAGGAACTCTGCAGAGCAGGGTGCACAGGAAGGGGCAGCGGGCGCGACAAAGGTACTCCGAAGGTCTCTTCGCTCATGTGCTTGGCCAACTGCGCTTGGCGCAGAGCGCATGGGGCGGCCACTGTGGCGGAGAGGGAAGCCGGCATGGGCTTTCCCTGCTCGCCGCCACGACGAAATCCCCCGAGCCGCCCCGCGCGTCGCCCAAGAGGCCCCTTGGAAAACAAGGCTTCTGTTGAGTTTCGAGGAAGGAAGGCGGCAGAGGAGGAGCAGGAGAGAGCGCCCAGCGAAAGCAGGTCTCTCTGGTGCCCGTTTCCTCAAAGCTCAGCTTGGATTCTCCCCCAGCAAGCAAACAAAGAGCTCCGCGCCCGTCCCGTCCTTCGCAGCCCCAGAACTCGAGCATGGCCTTGCTAAGGCGTGCTTACATAATAAAAATAAGACATCCCCTCAAAATAAGCCATAGTGCGTTTTCTTGAGAAAAAAAAATATATAAGACAGTGTTTTAAAATAGGGGAAACACGGTAGTGGCATAAGAACATAGGTCTTTTAAACTGTTTGTTTAATGCTGCGTTAAATTAAATGCAACCGCACTGCCAAAAATAAGGTAAATATTGGCAGGGATCCCAGTAGCAGGCTTGCACCAGGGTCTTCCCTGGGGCTCTGCTTTCTGCTGCAGTTCCTCATAGCTCCCAAAAAGCTGTTTCTGAGAACTGGGGGGAATCCTCCAGACTGAGGAGTAAAACAGCTGTGGTAGGTGGGATGCCAGCCCTGTGTCGGAAAAGCCTTCTGTTCGTGAATGAGACTTACTTCCATCCTGCTCGTTTTATTCAGAAACATAACGACGGGCCCAGAATTCTACACGTAACTGCCCTGCCAAGTGTTGGGAGGGAATTTTGGTTCTTGGTTTTATCATTCTGCTTGCTCTTCGCTCTCAGTTGTTCTTTTAAGACAGCTAGCTCATCTGAGGAATATAGCTTTCTCTTGCACTCGTAACAAGGCCTCTGCTTAAAATGTTACATCCGGCAGATAAAATCAGCGGCACAGATCTTCACATGGAGTGTGCGATACTCTTTGGGAAACTGGAACAGCACGACAAAGCTTTGCATATCCTGGTCCACGAACTGAAGGACTTTGCTGCTGCGGAGGAGTATTGCGTGTGGAATTCGGAGAGCAAAGACCTTCCTTACAGGAAGAAGCTTTTCCACATGCTCCTTTCGGAGTATCTAAATTCCAGCACATCAGAGCGCCAACTGGCCATGGCGGCTGTAGACCTCCTAAACAACCACGCGGCCGAATTTGACGCGGCCTGCGTTTTGCAGCTCATACCGGACACCTGGTCGGTGCAGCTCCTCTCCTCGTTTCTCTGCGGCTCCATGCGGGAAAGCATCCATGCACAAAGAATGACGCAGATCGCACTGGGCTTAGCAAAAGCGGAGAACCTCACTTACACGCACGAGAAGGTGAGTACAGTGGACCCTCCAGATACGAATTAAATTCGTTCCAGGGGTCCGTCCACAACCCGAAAAGTCCGTAGGCAGAGGCGCCGCTTCTGCGCATGCGCAAGGCACGCAGAGCGCTTCTGCGCATGCGGCGAAAGTTTGCCACGTTTGTAACCTGAAAGTTACGTATCCAGAGCTGTACGTAACTAGAGGGTCCACTGTATGCCAATTTGGCTGTTATCAATGTGGCAAAACCATTTTAGTGCAAGGGCACGGGGGTGCAGCTTCCCAAGGCTGTGTCAGAAGGTAATAAGCCACGGGAAAGAGGCAAACCCTCATAGACCTGGTGCAGGGAGCCCTCAACATTGGGGTGGGGAACCTGCGGTCCTCCAGATGTTGTTGAACTGCAGCTCTCATCATCCTTGCCTATTGGCTAGGCTGGTTGGAGCTGATGGGAATTTCAAGTTCAGCAGCATCAAGAAGGTATGAGATGGGCTGCCTCTGCTGTACACACACACAGAACCGGTGCGATGGATGTTCTCCCAAAGCTGCCCTATGAGAAGGAAGCAGAGTATTTGCATCTTTACCAGAATATAATATATAAAATAGTAGACTATAAGCCCTGCCACCACCTTCCACAAGCTTATTTGTCTCATAAAATTGATACACTGCTTGACTGTAAAAGCAAGCAAACCTCAAAGCAGTTTTAAAAACAAAGCAATAGAATTATCATTAAAACGACTATTTAAATTACAGGTAGGTAGCCGTGTTGGACTGCCATAGTCAAAACAAAATAAAAAAATAAAAAAATTCCTTCCAGTAGCACCTTAGAGACCAACTAAGTTTGTTCTTGGTATGAGCTTTCGTGTGCATGCACACTTCTTCAGATACGAAACCTCATACCAAGAACAAACTTAGTTGGTCTCTAAGGTGCTACTGGAAGGAATTTTTTTATTTTTTATTTTGTTTTGACTATTTAAATGTTCTTAAAAAATTTAAATTGGGGATAAACCAAAAGCAGATTAAAGCACACATCTACATTCTACATAAGGAATTTTGCATTTACATACAGATGAACTACATAGCTGCACCCCTAAAGAGCTTTTTAATACCCCTTACTGTCAGGGCTTCCAGAAAGAAACTTTGGAATTGTAGCTTGATTAGTTTACCAAAAAGCATGTCAGGGAATGATCATCGCACCAATTCTAGTAGACAACATATGCCACCAGTGAAGTACGCAGAGGGTCGCACTCGGCTAAGTCTAACTCACGAGTAGCCCCTTTGAGATTAATGAACCTAAATGACTCCTGTCCATTCACTTCACTGGGTCCACTCTAGCACTGAATACCATTCAGAGTGGCAAAACGGCAGCCTCTTAACACCTGCATTGCTTCACGTTTCCAGTGGCTCTTTGGCTTGTTTCTCCCGCTTTACAGGTGAAGCTAAAAGGGATCCCAACGGTTCTCTCGGACAGAAAGGTCTGCCAGATGTGTCAAAGCCCTTTTGGCGAGCCTGCGTTCGTCAGGTACCCAAACGGCGGCATGGTCCACACGCACTGCGCTGCGAACCGACATGTGAATTCCAGCACAAACCACCATCTCTCCAGCCCCAGCGGACGGACATGAAATATGCCCCAGGTAGTTCCAGGTGCTGCGTTGGTTAACTCCTTGGAGTAACCGAAGGAGACTCTGCTGGGCGAAAGGACAAAAATAAGTCGAGGAGAGAGGAGGTTGCCCTTGGGTTGATGGGCAGGACTTTCGGTCAATGTGAAACACGGACTCTTAAACTGCTGATCTCTTATGAATGTAGGCAGCACAAGAAACTGCAGGCGTTTATATAACGAACAAATGCTTTCCTCACGGTAAGGGTGCTGGGGAGCGGGTGGGGGACGGAAAAGCTTTTAAAACTACATATACATATATTAAAACTTGCACTGAATTCGGTGATCAAGTGGTCTTGGAAGGAGAGGGGCTGATGAGCAAAAACATCCCTTCCCCAGAAAACCGATTCTGTCTCTTGAATAAGTGGCATGAAGGAGCACTTTCTCTTGAGAGTAGAGCATAGCCTGCATTGTGTTCTCTGCCGGGTCTAAATTTTTTGCCTGCCGGGACAGCATCATGAACTTGTTCTGTGCTCTTGATACTGTTTTTTTTGTAAAAAAACAAAACAAAACAAAAACAATTTGTTGCACTTTTGAGCCTTTGTCCTTTCTTCTCTGCCATGCAAGTCCATTTGTTACAAAACCTATTGGAAGCGGTAGGACCTCTTGAGAGCTCCTGCTCGTGGGGGGGCGGAGATGAGAGGAGGCATGATGACAGGATCACCATGCTGTGAAAAAAACCACTGTTTCTGACACTACTAATTGCAGCGAAACCACCGGGGTCTGCCACCTGGATCCATAAACCATCGACCAGAGGTGGGGGTGGTTGGTTGGGTGGGTGGGTGGGAAGGAAGTCTTTAATAAATGTAACGGCTTATTTATTATCATACAGATGTTCTGTAAATACAGTTGAATGAAATGCTTTTTATATCGACGTCCCCTAGAGCAAACACATGTAACCGGTAATTCCAGGTATAGCTTTTGAAGAGTCTACACCTGAGGCCGCGTGAAGAAATGATCTGCGGTTCTGAGCTCCTTTGCTAGAATGGGTTCATTCAAAGGGATTAAGCGATGCAGTCACCGCAACATCTGTGGTTGCATCGCGATGGTGCGGAGAAAGCTTGATAACACTTAATAAATGCTCTGTGGATACGGAAGTATAGCGTGCCAAACTTTTTTTTAAAAAAAGATACCACTGTGTGTAGGTAATGTGCTGTTTTACTACATTATTTGTACATACATACAAACATACACACCCATCTGTGTTGCTCTGGGTCACTCCTAATATTCAGTTTAAAAGATTGGAGTCTCTTTACATTTATTTTGGGGAGGCTGCGCTATTCCTCCAGAAAACCCAAAGCAAGCTTTGGTTGCTTTTTCTGCGCCTTATAACGCAGGTGTGAGGAGCTGCCGCTAGACGCAGCTGAACAACTCCCTTCATCCCCTGCTCTCTGGGGCTGGTGGTGGTGGGGAAGCAGTTCAGCATTATCAGGAGGGTCAAAGGTCCCCTGCACCGGACACAGGCTTTTGTACTTTGCACTTGAAGCAAAAGTCCTTGGAACGAAAATGGGCAAAGGGTGGCTGCAGGCCAGAGTTGCATCAGTGCACCCTGAATGTTTCAAGAGGTTTCTCTTCCCAGAAGGCTCAGTCAACTCTTGACTAGTGACTGAATAGAATAGATTGTTTAAAGCAGGGTTTCCCAAACTTGGGTCTCCAGCTGCTTTTGGACTATAATTCCCACCATCGCTGACCACTGGTACCGCTAGCTAGGGATGATGGGAGTTGTAGACTTAAGGGTCAGACTAGGTGCGGCATTTTTTATCATGGCATTTGTGTGCCTGCCTAATAATCTACGACCAGCAAACAAGCAGGAAGCTATAAAAAGACCGTTTAAAACATTAATAAATAAATACAGAAACAATTGCAGGCAAAAATATTGGAGAACTCGTTTTCACATCGTAAACAAGATACATGACGTAAAAGAGTGGATTATAGCTGAGATGTTAAAATCACAAAGGGTGTAAGAGAATTAAACACCCTCCTGGCACCAAAAGGTGAGCCTCTCAGGTAAAGGTATTCCACAACTGGGGTGCCATTCCTGAGAGGTCCTCTCTCCAGTAGCCATTGCAAACTTTGTTCACGAAACTGATGGTGGTCCTTCATCAGTATTGCAGCCAGGGAGTTGGGCTCATCTCCCGCAGCCTCTGTGGTCCCCAAAAATGATCTCTCTCTCTCTCTCTCTCTCTCTCATACTGTTATTTTTAAGAGAATAAACCTAGAAAGAACAAAATGCGATCTTGCATTTAACAGCACATACATAACCTGGGCTCTTCCATGAAACTAAGTGTTTTAAATCACAACCAACTTTTGCTAGATTCTGCAAAATGATAGATAAAACATAAGGGAAGATTTGTGCCTCATTGTATTTTGTCGGTTCTTCACACTGTCGATTTGTTGCCGCGTGTGTTGCTCTTCGCAGGACAAACCTAAATAACATAATGGGGAGTCATGGAGCTAAAATCCGACACTGATTATTTCACTGTGTGCGCTTGGCTGTTGGTGACGCTTTTTCCTAAGTAGAAGAAAATAGAATGGTACAGGCAGTATATTTTATTTGGCAGTGTATTTGGTAAGACCACAACACTTGTTTAACCTGACAATGAGATTAGTGTGGGAAGTGCTTCAGTTTAATGGATAACAAGAACAAAACTCCCCAAGTTTTCTGGGTTACAGTCAATGCATTAAAGAAAACAACATGGTGCTGCGAGGGCAGTAACGGAAGATATAAGCTGCT
This sequence comes from Darevskia mixta, assembly GCA_034641385.1. Classification (NCBI taxonomy): domain Eukaryota; kingdom Metazoa; phylum Chordata; class Lepidosauria; order Squamata; family Lacertidae; genus Darevskia; species Darevskia mixta. The sequence continues at coordinate 5,116,550 of JAWWNH010000063.1, forward strand.
CAGTCTTTTTTTTTTTAATGGTTCCTAAACTGCGGATTGGTGCTCGCTACAGATATATATTGTGCTTGGCCTTATTCTCCTTTTCGTTCGTCCAGGCACTTTGGGAAAGATCTTGAATGTTTTTGGCATGAACTCCAGACAGGCCTCGCGGAACTTCTTGATCCTCCAACAATAGATCACAGGGTTGAACACGGACTTGAGGTAACTCAGCCACAACACACAGGTGCTGGTGATGTAGAAAGAAGGGCTGTAGTAGAAATTTCTGCTGAACACAGACATCAGGCTAAAGACAGTGTGCGGAAGCCAGCACAGAGAGAAGCCGACGAAAAGGATGAGGATAGTTGTGAAGGCCCTGGTCTTGAAACTCATGTCGACGTTCATCTGGTGAGGCTTCTGCAGCCCAGTGAGGCCTAGTTTGCTCACCTGACTCAAGCAGACGCTCTCGGCGTGGTTGTGGATTCTGACGGTGTTGCGACGGACAGTGTTCAGGATGCAAAGGTAAGAGTACAGCATGATGCTGAACGGGACAAAGAAAACAGCCACAAGGAGGATCACGGCGTAGGCTCGGTCTGCAGGACATTCTGTGTAGCCCAGGACACACTGGGGAGCGCGACTTGGGACTTCTACGAACAGCCACCCAACCACTGCAGGGAAGCAAATGCAGAAGGAAAAGGCCCAAGAAACGGCAATCATGACTTTGGCGCGGTGGGGGTTGAGTTTGTCTTGGCGCTGGACGATGATGAGGAATCGGTCGACGCTAATGATCAAGAGTATAGAGACGCCTTCCAAGACGAAGAACCAGTACAGCATGGCAGATATTCGGCAGAAGCGGGCCCCGAAGTTCCAGCTCGCCGTCAGAATAGTGACCGCGGTGAAAGGCATGCAGAACAACGACAGCATGATATCCGAAAAAGCCAAGGTAGCTAAAAGCAGGTTGATCGCCGAACGCATGGCTGGTTTCTGGTAGACAATCAGGCAGACGACAGCGTTGCCCAAGAATCCAACAGCAATCATGAATAGCATGGTAATGGCCAGTAGTATCCTGAGTGGGGTTGGCAGCACTGTGTAACTGGAGTCTGCGAGCCAGGTGCTTGCATTCGGAGCGACAAAGAAGTCTGCAGGAGTCTGGTTGCAGGCCATCACAGTGCAAAACGCCGCCATCCGAGATGCAAAACACTCTTCCTGCTAACTCAGTGACGGCGGCCATTTTCCCATCGTATCGGCCATACAAACTCAAAGCAGGTGTTCGTCTATGGCTAAGTCTGTCTGAAAAAATGTTTCTTCAGCAAGCACTGACAAAGCAGGTTGCGGCAATTTTAGAGAAGCACAGGCTTCTGCAGCTCCCCAATAGAAACATGGCCATTATCAAGGGCGTATCTTCAGAGAGACGTGGCTCTGGAAAATCAGAGAAAAGAAATATGGTGGTAACTCATCTATTGGTTTTTAGTAATATGGATACATTGATGGTTTCCTTTCCATCGAAGAAGTATGGGGAAGGTACTGAATACTCAGTATCATACAACAAAGCGCCACTTCTTGGTTTACAACAGCTGGCTTCTATATTAAACTTACATTTAGATCTATTACTTTGGTAAGCCACTTATTCAGTGAGTGGGAAAACCTTGGAAACTGGTTGCCTGGCCATTTAATAGCTTCATTCCGGCACGAACCTTAAAACCTTTTTGTTTATAGTATTTCTAAACAATCTTATTGAAATATTCAAATTTCCGAGTTGTAACATGGTTCAGCATTATCTGAAAAATAGTGGCACCTTGTGATTACCTCCACAGTGTGTCAATTATATTAGTTTCATTACTGCGGGATCAGGTTTCGTGGCTGCTGACGGCTACAGCAAACACATTCTGTACCAGAGGCCTGCATGCTGCTCTAACTGCTGATCCCGCTCTGTATTCAGAAGCCAATCCCCTTCCTGGGACAGGACTTTCTCTTCCTGGGACAGGACTTTCTCTGCCCGCCTCTGATGCTCGCCAGAGATCGGAGCCGGGGCTGAGAGAGGCACAGCGCAGCGCAGCACCTCTCTCAGCCCCGGCTCTGATCTCTGCTCAGAGGAGCATCAGAGGCGGGCAGCTGCAGAAGCGGCACCCAGTGCCTTCGCTCCATAACGCGCACAGACTTTCCCCCTTCCTTTTTAGGAGGAAAAAAGTGTGCGTTATGGAGCGAAAAATACGGTGTATATATGTATGTATGTGTGCTTAAAATAGCAGCATGAAGCAACCTAAGATGAAGAAGGAAACATGTCTTGCTCTCTTTCATGTAGAACAGGGGCTGGTGGCCTGTGACCATCCAGATCTTTGCTGGAGTACAACTTCTTTTATGCCTGACCCTTGGCCATTCTGGCTGGGTCCAATGGGAGTCCAACAACCTATGAGGAGCCACAAGTTCCTCACTCCTGTTGCAGAGAATGGATTTCCCTCTCCCTTTCTCTGTATGTGAACAAAGCAGGCACGTGAATTAAACATGCACATATGGCTGCCCTAGGTGGAACAAATAAATACAAACCAACTGAAACATTTATACACATAAATCGTATTGCGGCCGCTCAAGTAATGCAGTCTATTCAATAATGCAATTCGGAACATCAGAAATCGGAAGTAACAAAAGCAGGAAAAAGTGCCTTGGAACAGCAGTGAACCATCAGCTCAGCAATAACAAGATGTTCTTTTCCTGCACAATGTTCTCTCCACAAGCAGCAAACAACAAGCTCCCGTTCTCTCCTAGGCATGAGCAAGCTCTCTTGTAGGGTCCTAACCTGCCTTGAAGTACATGTTTGTTCCAAATCCCTTGCCCCCTCCTCCCAATATTGCTCTGGTATGATTAAGAAGTTAACACATACACACAAAAATGCAACTCGTATGTAGCCCTTGGCTTCCAAAACTGCAGGGCGGGGGGTGATGGTCAGTGCATTCACCTGCAGGCTTGGGTTTGCTCAGGTGGGTTGATTCCACCCAGGAGTGAGGGACCTTTGGTACTCCAGAGGTTGCTGAACCACAACTCCCATCATTCCTAGCCACTGGCCACGCTTTTGAGGGCTGATAGCTGCTGCAGTTCAGCAACCTCTGGAGGGCAAATGTGCCCAGTTCCTGATTCAGCAAAATAATCAGGGGTCAACTGATTCTTGCCTTCATCCACAGGCAGATTTGAGGAATGTTGAGCTAACCCTTCAGAACAACTGCCGAGTCGGGGATACTGCTTCCTGCAGTTCTTGCTTAGTGTTAACTCTCCCCTCCATGTGCTGCCAGCCTCGTAAAACGTGCCTCATGCAGCAACCATGCGCAGTGGGCTGGGTGCAGCTGTGGGGTTAGAAGCCTGACCCAAAGATGCAATATCCGGCCTGCAGGCTAGCCGTTCATCTGCAATATCAAGGAGTGATAAATTTCCTGTGGTTTAGCTCCCCACCGCTAAACCTCCTGAGGTATCAGAACATTAACTCTTGGATCTGGACCCACCATCTAAGGTGGTTGTGAAAGAAATATAAAATAAAGCCTGTTCACATAAACGTCATCATCATTATACCCCACCATCTGATTTGTTCCTCCAGAAGTTTGCTTTAATTTATTCCCAACATGAGATACATTGGTTCCCCTCCCCATTAAATATTTCCCCGAGTTTGTTCTGAAATAAACAAACAAACAAATAATTGAGAAAGAAGTTTAAAAAAGGATGTCGTGGAACAACCTACCCTCTGATCCAGGGGGTCACCAACCTTTTTCACCATCTCTCAGACCATGTGGTGGGCCGGACTATATTTTGAAGAAAAACATATGAATGAATTCCTATGCCCCACAAATAACTCAGAGATGCATTTTAAATAAAAGCACACATTCTACTCATGTAAATACACCAGGTAGGCCCCACAAATAACCCAGAGATACATTTTAAATAAAAGGACACATTCTACTCATGTAAAAACATGCTGATTCCCAAACTGATTGAGAAGGCAATTGGGCCGCATCTGGCCCACAGGCCTTAGGTTGCCTACCCCTGCATCGGTTGTCACTGTAACCCGCTGCCTGTCAGGCCTGGTAGTGAAAAATTGCCCCATTTAAAAAAAAAATGAAATTGACACGGCGGATACATAGGCGATATTTAAATGAGCCACTTAACCTGACAGTTCCAAATGCTTCCTGTTGAAACGAAACATTGGTCTTTAAATAAACGTGCTTTGTTAAATATTGGACAAAAGCAACGCTTCCAACTTGAGCCTTGCGATAAGGGCTATCTGTGATCAATGAACCGTCGCAGCAAGGTAGCTCTTTGTGAATGGCTCAGAGCTGTGCATGCCGTTCTCCCCCCCCCCCCACGCAAGGCTTCAGCGGGGCTCCATTAGCCGGTTGACTCGGATCTCTTCAGGCAAGGAAACAGCATTCATATCCGTCTAGGTGTCTCCATGGCAATCCCTCACTTGAAAAGGAGACACGAACTCGGTGGTAAATTAGCCAGCGATCCATCGTAACCGAGGGAGAATAGCGCATATTTGAAGCAAACTGACAACTTGGGGAAAAATTAGAAAACAAAGCCTTTGGGGGTGGGGGGGTGGGGAGTGCGACTGGGCTGGATGAGACCAGAACACTTCCAGAAACAAGGACCGGCCAGGGAAGGGTGGGTCTCACAATCATAGGCTTATTTAAGTGAGTGGTTTCCCACAATTAGAAGTTTACCTGCAATGGGGAATGGGCAATCAGTTATAGCTCAGCAGGAATGAATCTGCCCAACGTTCTTGCATAATAATAGTAATAATAATAATAATTTTATTATTTACACCCCACCCATCTGTCCAACGTTATTGCATTATTATTATTATTATTATTATTATTATTATTATTATACCCCGCCCATCTGGCTGTGTTGCCCCAGCCACTCTGGGCAGCTTCCAGCACATATAAAAACATAATAAAACGCCAAACATAAACAACAACAACTTCCCAATACAGAAGTTTATCAGGCCCTGAACAACCTGGGTCCAGTATACCTTACAGTGGTGGCTAACCTTGACACTCCAGATGTTTTGGAACTACAACTCCCAAAACATCTGGAGTGTCAAGGTTAGCCACCACTGCTTAGGAACTACCTGATCCATTACCTTTCTACCAGATCCCTAGGATTTTCAAGGGATCTACCAAGTGCTCCCTCATGGATTAGGTAACCACCAGCTGCTGTATGTTCAGTGCTGTGGGCCCAGTTTTACAAAACTCCCTCCCAGCTGAAGTCAGACAGGTTCCTCCCTATTGCATGCCAGGTGCCCATGGAAGACCTTGGCATTCCAGCAAGCTTTTAAATGGAATACTGATTTCATTGATTTAACTCGTCTCAGCTCCATTGTACTGATCCTCCTATACACCACTTAGAGACAGACGTAATTAAGCGGTATATAAATTGTCTCGATAAATAAATAATCTGCTTCGCGTGCAAAAGGTCCCAGGTTCAATCCTTGGGTGTGGGGCTGAGAAAGAATGATGCCTGAAAGCTTGCACAGAAAGTCCCTGGTTCAGTCTCAAGCATCTCAGAGTATCGGATAATTGGAAGGGACCCTGAGGGTCATCCAGTCCAACCCCCTGCAATGCAGGAATCTCAACCAAAGCATCCATGGCAGATGACCATCCAACCTCTGCTTGGAAACGTCCAAGGAAGGAGAGAAAACGGGAACCACTGCAATATCAAACAGGGTTTCCCCACAAGGGACTGTTGACTTTCCAACTGAGCCATCATTTTAGCGAAGTTCCCACTCTCATTAAAAATTTTGACCATATCCCTTCATAACGACCCTGCATACAAGCACTGTTTCTTTACCAGCTTGGGCCGTTCGTTTCTACGCTGCACATGCTGAAGTGCAATTTAAAAAAAAAGAAAAGAAAAGATGATGAGGCCGAAAATTAAGTGCTGGCTAGTTACATAATACGGACCGTTTAGCTTCCCCTCCTGCGCCTCGCTCACCGCAGCATTTTACAGAGATCGGTGCAACTCAGAGCACACACCCCGATTTAGTGGTCGTGGAGGAGTATTTGGGAAGATGCGTGTCAAGAGAGACAGGTTGCTGCCAAGAAAACCGGCAGGATAGCGAAGCGCACCATCCGAGCTCCCAGACAGACCAAACCGCTGCACCTTGGCGCTAGACAACTACTGCAGGCAGCGCCATGCAAACAGCCAGCCGGGGCTTCAGTTTCTTGCAGCACCGGGAAATGCACGGCTTCCCACCCCCCCCACCCCCTTCCTCTCTCTTTTCTGCTATGCATGATGATCCCCGGTTGCTGAGAGTTTAATTCAGGCCCGATGAGTATGCATAGTTAAAAGGTAGCAAGAGGTTTCTCCACTTAAACCCTTAAAATAAATAATAATAAAAACCCGGTAGCTCGCCCCCTCCAGACAACGCGTGCGCGCATCCGAGCCACGTACCTCGTTTCCGCTGCAAGGAAGCAGGCAGCCGCGGAGAGGCGAGCGCTGCGCCCCCGGCTAGCTCCATCCAGCGCGCACTCTGCGCTCCCGCCGAGCGCCCGTCCGCGCCAGGGCTCGGAGGCGGCCGAGGACGAAGGGGAAAGCGCCCCCTCTACAGGCGCTCCCCCGCCGACAAGCGAGGGCCCGCTCTTTCTCGGAAACAAAAATAGGTACATGTCTTTATACCGCCAACCATTCCCATCCCCAGCGGCTTTTTTTAAATATAAAAACCAAAAGAACAAGATCTTACAAGATGGAGCAAGCTTCTTTCCTCCAGCTCCGGAGGGTCGGACTCGAACCAACGGCTTCAAGTTACCAGAAAGGAGATTCCGACGAAATTATCAGGAAGAACTTTCTGACGGTAAGTCAGAGCTGTTCCACAATGCAACGCATTCCCTCAAGAAGTGGTGGGCTCTGCTTCATAGGAAGTGCTCCGGTTGGATGGCCATCCGTCATGGGTGCTTTAGTTGAGATTTCTGCATTGCAGCGGGTTGGACTAGATGACCCTTGGACCCAGTTCTCTCTTGTGGCTCCTAGAAGTTGCCAGCATGCGATAGTGGCCACACCCTGGCTTTGACTGGCCGGCTAAACCCGCATGCGAAGACAGGCTCCAGTGGATTGAGTGGACAAGACCAATAGAGGGTCCAACAGTCAAGAAGGTGCTTTTTGGCTTGTTCACCTGGGAAGGTGGCCCATCTAGAAGGAAAACTCTGATCCTAAACCTCCACTGCCTTGTGGGATATCTTTGGGAGAAGAAAAGGCTAAGGAGTAAACCCGACACAAATCCAGGGTGCAGTCCCTAAAATGGTTGGATGGTGCTTTGCATGCCTTCCTTCTGGTAACTGCTGCAACTAAGCTGGTGCCAAACACATTGCTCTGCTTTCCTTTGGACCACATCAGCGAGGTCTTGTTGTCTGGAAGTCTTGTTGCAGCAGCCCAGGACTTCCATACAGTGCCCAAGTTTGTGTCCCAGTGCTGCTAACGCAACAATACCCACCCACAGCATAACTGAAGGACTGGCATCCTGCAGTCATAGAATCCTAGAATGGTAGAGCTAGAAGGGATCCCAAGGGTCATCTAGTCTAACTTCCTGCAATGCATAAATCAGGGGTAAGCAACCTAAGGCCCATGGGCCGGATGCGGCTCAATCGCCTTCTCAATCCGGCCCGCGAATCTGCGTGTTTTTACATGAGTAGAATGTGTCTTTTTCTTTAAAATGCATCTCTGGGTTATTTGTGGGGCATAGGAATTTGTTCATATTTCCCCCCAAAATATAGTCTGGCCCACCACATGGTCTGAGGGACGGTGGACTGGCCCACGGCTGAAAAAGGTTGCTGGCCCCTGGCATAAATCTTCTGTGCGACGTGAGGCTCACGACCCTGAGATTAAGAGCCTCCTGATCTACCAAGTTATATGTGGCTCATATGGAACATTTCCCCATTCCCCACTCCCTCTCCTGATCACCAACCGATAAATAAAAAGCAATGAAGTGAGCAAATGGAACTAAAGACAACAAAAACTACATCTGCAGAACATTTAGAGCCACTCCCAAAGCACACCGAGTACGGAGCTTACATCTGTATGTAAACTGTAATTGTGCCACTTTCTTCTTGACATTACCATCTTCATAAAACATAATAGATTGATAATTATCCACTGGAATGAAAGTCAAGCTTCAAGAGCAGCTTAGGGGGAAAAGAATGGTCCACAAGGGAGAGAGGGAAAACATCTAATCACAAGAATCAAAGTCAGGAAGGCAGGGCCATGATTCAAGAGATGCCTGTACAGTATATAAAACATTTTGGAGCATTTATTCATGATATATGCATGAAAGGGACCCTGACAACAGAGATATTTAAGCAGCTGTCTTCAAAATGAAAACAAGATTGATCAGGAACATATATCCCAAGAGTGAACATTCCTTTTTAAAGGGCAACCCAGAGGTGATTTGACAATCACCATACATTAAAGGGCCATGTATCTGCAAATATTTTGGGGTCCCCCAATAGTTAGATCCAAATTATTCATGGAAGACTATCTTACTCAGTTATGAGTGATCACCAAAGAAGGTCAGTAGTCATGGTGACTCTTAATTATTATTGCTTAAACATTTTAAAGCAATAATTATTAGTCACCCTAACTACTGACCTCCTTCTTTGGTGACCACTCATAACCGAGTAAGACTGTCTTCCATGAACATGGTCTTAACATTGAGTCCAGAAGTGACTGGAGGCCACAGTGGGGACATAGGTTTCCGGGCAGGAGTTGATCACATTGAGGATTTGCCAAACATGCCTTCCTCTTAGCTTGTTTCTCCTTTTCATCCTGTGTTTGTGCTTCTTCAAAGTCCATGATGCCTTTGGTAAAGGCTCCCCAATTGGGAGCGCTCACAGGCCAGCGTTTCCCAATTTTCTGTGCTTTTAACTGCATTTTTTTTTAAGATTTGCCTTGAGAGTGTATTTAAACCTCTTTTGTTGTCCACCAGTATTTCGCTTTCCATTCTACTGACTTACCTTACAGGGTATCTTGCTAGTGCTATGCTAGCGATAATCTACAAGCAGATTTGTCCACACTGTCAGGAATACTGCAGTTTTTCTGTGTCCATCCCACTTTGAGACAGGCTGCAGCCGCTCCAGAACCCTGCAGTGACTGTTGAGTGGAATACCTGGATATGCAGCTATTACATTTATGCTGAGGGAACGGCACTGGCTACTGACTAGTCACAGGGCCATGTAAACGTTTATTAACATCATAAAGCCCACAAAAACTTGGGGGCAGGGTACTCATCCCAATACAGACTTCTAAGATCACCCAGGGAAATGTACCACTCTACAGAACATAGGATGATAGCTCTAAAATGGGCATTTTCTGCTGCTGCTACACCACTTTGGAATGCCTTTCACTCTGCCATACGTGAAGCAACAATTATTTGCTTCAGATATCTTCAGGTGTATCTGTGCCAGCTTTCCCTGATCTCTGAATCAATGGGCTTCTGTTTTGATATTGATTTAAGTGTTTTTATTTTGATTCATATGCGAAGCGGGTGGCGCTGTGGGTTAAACCAGAGCCTAGGGCTTGCCGATCAGAAGGTCGGCGGTTCGAATCCCCACGACGGGGTGAGTTCCCGTTGTTTGGTCCCTGCTGCTGCCAACCTAGCAGTTCGAAAGCACGTCAAAGTGCAAGTAGATAAATAGGTACCACTGCAGCGGGAAGGTAAACGGCGTTTCCGTGCGCTGCTCTGGTTTGCCAGAAGTGGCTTAGTCATGCTGGCCACATGACCTGGAAGCTGTATGCCGGCTCCCTCAGCCAATAATGTGAGATGAACGCTGCAACCCGAGTCGGTCACGACTGGACCTAATGGTCAGGGGTCCCTTTACCTTTACGTTGATTCATACTGTTGCACACCACTAGGAAACATTTAAAACATTAAGCGATTTTGAAATACTTTTAAATTTAATTCAATAAATACAATATTCTAAGGGGGGGAAATAGTTTTGTTTTTTTTAAAGATGGAAGAGTAAAGCTAAAGGCATCGCACAGGTGCCAAGCCTGTGTTACTCTTTCATTCTTCTGAAAATTCACTTTTTGTGGTCTCATCGATGTAAGGCAGAAGAGCCATTGGGGAAAAACAGGATGACAATGATTGGATGATGGCGTCGTGCGGATACCTCATAAAGAGTAAGGGAAGAATGGCAATTCCACTCTAAACACGTGGCGTGGAAGCATCTTTCCCCACAATGGTCAGAAAAAAGTTGTGTTACAGCTGGCTTCTCTGCAAAATCTTCTGGTGCAAATTAAAATTCCAAGGGTTGGGTGTTCTTTGGACATGGTGGTCTAAATAGCTTGTCAATATATTGGTACTGCTGGCTTCTCAGAGAGGAATGCTGTGATTTCCTCTTTTCAGAACCTGCTTTTCTCTTGCACTTTTAAGTACATTATTTACATTGGGAGGGTAGGCAGCTGTCGTCTCTGGGTATCCTTACAGGAGATGCAACAACAACAAAACAAAACTGGTTACCCACAATTCATTATCCAGTTTCTTTACTTGCAACTATTGCATTGTCACCTGTATAGGCCGTGGTTCCAAGTTGCTGGGGCTGCTACCCAGCCTTTCACAGGCTAGGCTCTGTAGAAAGCCAGCTGGTAATTGAATTTATCAACACTGTTTTAGAATCAGAGAATTGTAGAGTTGGAAGGGACCCTGAGGATCATCCAGTCCAACCCCCTGCAATACAGGAATGTGCAGCCGTCCCATACGGGGATCAAACTTGCAACCTTGGCGTGATCAGTACAACACTCTAACCAACTGAGCTATCCAGGCTGTTATTTACAATAAAGGTAAAGGGACCCCTGACCATTAGGTCCAGTCGTGTCCGACTCTGGGGTTGCGGCGCTCATCTCGCTTTATTGGCCGAGAGCCGGCGTATAGCTTCCGGGTCATGTGGCCAGCATGACTAAGCCGCTTCTGGCAAACCAGAGCAGCGCACGGAAACGCCGTTTACCTTCCCGCCGGAGCGGTTCCTATTTATCTACTTGCACTTTGACATGCTTTCGAACTGCTAGGTTGGCAGGAGCAGGGACCGAGCAACGGGAGCTCACCCCGTCGCAGGGATTCGAACCGCCGACCTTCTGATCAGCAAGCCCTAGGCTCTGTGGTTTAACCCACAGCGCCACCTGGGTCCCACGTTATTTACAATAGTAAGAGATAATGATCATGCAATGCACCAATACAGAGACATGTTATTTACCTACTGCCTGAATTCACAGTATCTGTTCCTGTGTAGCTCACACAATTATTCCTCTATCCTCAGTGGGTCTTTGACATTAACGTAAGTCTCCCACAACATTCCTCCCCTCCCAAATAATAATTGTTAGGGCTAGTAATTAAGATAATCATAGTACATTAACTGTATGATAATTGCATAAATCTGCATACGAATAAAATAATTCTGGAAAGAAAAAAAGCATTCTTCAGTTTTAGATAATGCATACAGGTGTTGAAGCACAAATTATTTTAGAGAAGATGTCTCTTAAGATGCTATCTCCTTCCTGGGGTTTTTGTAATGACTTGTATTAAACATAGGCTGCCTGATTAACAGGGACACATTTTTAGTTTATCAAAAGGTTTGCACATTGATTACTCTTAACCAATCAACTAATTATTGCAACCCTCATGTTCAAGCAATTAAAAACCCTCCAAATTAGTGACCTTACTTACACCAGTTAGGCAGAAATGCCAAAAAAAAGTATTGTGTAAAACACTCTGGGCTCTAACAATAGCTGAGCTCATGATTTAAATAGTTTCAAAAGCATATGTGTGTTAAAAAGTCTGCTGCAATTCTACACAATCTCCACATTTCCTTATTTTTGCCCCCCTTGGAAACCTATGTAATTTTGTAAGGTAGACTGTAAACAGCTCCATCTTGTGGTAAGAAGGTTGTATTGACAGCCAGAATTAAATTCAATTTTTAAAACTGATTAAAATAGTCTGCGTGTGGATTAAAAGCTGCAAAGAAGGTATACTTTTGGTTGGTGTTTTTATGTTATTAATGACACATTTTTCATGCAAACAGTGACCTGGGGCGTCACAGATTCTAAATATGACTTGCATATGATGACAGAACATAGACCAACCATGGTGTTTTCAGAAAGAGGATTCCTAATAGTAAATAATTCATTGTCTTGCTTTTTCATACTGAAGGCTCAATACCTTTGTAGCTTCTGCTTTAACAACAAATGGCAGAGCTCTTGAAGAGCAACTCACATTGCCTCCCTATTCGTCCTACAACTGCTGCCTCGTTCTGTACTTCCTTCCATGTCTAGCTGCCTCTATTCTGTTCCGCTCTACCCTGTCCCGTTTATTAAAGTTAGTTCCCGCTGCTCATTCAGAAGGAAAGCAACTTTGACATCAAGCAAGTTTAACACCTCCAACCGATGTCTTTTTGTTTTGTCCTTTTCGTAAAAGAAGAAAAAACACGGCTGGGAATTGGGGGTGGGTGGGAGAGAAACAATTTAATTACAAATATATAGATATATATTTACATGCATCCACATGTCTAAAATTTATCCATCGCAACAGCTGCAATGCACTTTGTTTCGCTTCTGAATTTAGCGCTTCTGCCAGGTGAACTTTTTGCGGGCTCCCGCTTGGCCGGGCTTCTTCCGCTCTCTCACACGTGGATCAGCTGTTAGGAGACCAGCTGCAGGGGCGAGAGAAAGGTTAGAAGAAGTTCAGTCATGGTGCTTCTATACTACACTCAGAACAGCAGCTGAACTTGGGAGATGAAAACGGGAAGGTGCAAGTTGAAGCCCAGAGGGATGAGATAAGCTAATGGTGAGATTGTACGCTTTTAAAAATATGAAGTACGACCACTTTTCATGAGTGGGTTTCATATGGGTTGCAGCCAATGGATTCCATGCCTTAAGGAATAGATTTCTGTTCGGGCAGCAAGATGTCCCCCTTTTCTCTCTCCCCCCCCATCTGCTCTGGATGGTTGGGGGACCTTCTGGAGCAATTGGAGGGGGGTACAAACTGCCTCCCGCAGTATGGTCAGGCTCATCTCAAAGCTACCAACATGAGTCTGACCAAACTGCGGGAGGCAGTGGAAGACAGGAGTGCCTGGCGTGCTCTGGTCCATGGGGTCACGAAGAGTCGGACACGACTAAACGACTAAACAACAACAAAGGGATTGCTGGGGGTGGAAGAGGAAAGAAGGGTGAAGTCCTGCTGTGTGAATGGATGTCCACTTAAGCAGTGCTGGATTCAGCCCAAACGTTTCTAATGCAAAACGCACAGATGAGCCAGGGCAACGTTCTTCTTCATGATTATACCTTGCCTCATGGACTCCACCTCGTTTTCGGTGACGAAGCTACACAATGCTCTTGCGGAAGCTAAGCGGATCGCTCCGGCCTGTGCTGCTCTTCCTCCCCCAGAAACAGAGCAGACCATGTCGTGCTTCTCCAGGCGATCGAGAAACTGGAAGGGGAACATCAGCTGTTCTCTGAAAAACATACAAATGCATCCAGCATTATTGGCTCATGTAGTCCAGTTGTAACACCAGCAATCAGGGAGACAGGTAGAAATGATCTATATCAGTGGTTTCCGATCTTTCCCCACAAAATTGTGGAGGGTCTGGGTGGACCGCTTGATTATTATTATTTACCTGTTGTATCAACTGTAATGCACTGTGCTAGATGCTGTATGGTTTGTAATTGCGTTTTTATCCCTCCTTTCACTTCTTTTATGGTGTGTGTGTGTGTGTGTGTGTGTGTGTGTGCATTCCATAAAATTCAGCTTGCCTTTAATGGCAAACATAGTATGGTTGCCGGCAAAATGACATTAATATAAAACTATGTCAAATGAAAACTCCCAAGGCAAATATCTAAAACAGGCTCATTTGCAAAGGAAGAAAGATAACCAACATGACCCTATCTCTCTTTTTTCCAGTTCCACAGACAACAAACAAAGGAGTTTTGTTAAGCTTCTGTAAGGCTGCATTTGGCTTGGTGGGGAACAACTTATGCAGGCCTCTAAAGATCAGCTGCTGGGGACAAGCCAAAAAGGAAACTGCAGCCTTCTTGTGAGTTTAAATGCATTAATCTAGCCCAGATATAGGCAAACTCGGCCCTCCAGATGTTTTGGGACTACAACTCCCATGATCCCTAGCTAACAGGACCAGTGGTCAGGGATTATGGGAATTGTAGTCCCAAAACATCTGGAGGGCCGAGGTTGAGGAAGCCTGATCTAGCCTTAGTTACAAACAGGATGCCTTTGGTCCAACCTGGTAGAGCTCTTGCATAAATGGCACCTAGAAGACCCCTCTGTTCCAATCTGTGGCCAAGATTAACTAGACTAGGTGCATTGTATCTCTGCAATCCTGGCTTGATAAATGGATTTGCATCATCACTCTCTCACATTGCATGGAACATTTTTTTCAAGTGGAACAATCCACTTGGTGATAACATGAACAAACACAAAGCTTCAGATCATTTTCAAGGTAGCCCCAGGATTCTGACTTGTATTAGGTGCTATGACAAAATGAGATCATGCAGACTTCCTATCCAGTTTGAGTGCAAAAAAAAAACACAAAACAAACAAACAAACCAGTGATAGAAGGAAATGGTTTAGCCCAGGAGAGAAACTTTTTTTTTATTTTTAATATATTTATGCCAGTCGTTCAGCCATAGTCTAATTGTTTACAAATGCTTTTGACTTTGGTGTTTTTCAGCGCAATCCTGCACTCGGGGATCCCAGGTTTTATCGGGTGACATGGAAGAGTCTCCAGGTGAGATCTCTTTAGTCCATCATCTTCCTGGAAGTCCTATTCAACTCAGACATTTGTGACTTTGGTTAAACAATGGCAAGAAATAAGATGCTCCCAATTTTTTGGAGGTGTTGATGGTAGGGTGGCGGTGCACATGTAATACAACCTCAATCTTTAAACAAAAATGAAAACTGAAGAAACTAAGGGACCTATTCAATTCATATCCCTACCTTCCTCTCGAAGTCACCCAGGGCAGCAGTCTTTGCTAAGACTAGACTGGCTATAGTCTTTGTTTCAGCAACATAGCCCCTTGAGAAATTTTAAATAAAATAACTAACTACAGTAAACACTGACTTAGCTCACTCACCTGTCCTGCAACACTGGAAAGTAAAGTGTATAATTATCTCCATTTATAGTAATTTTCCCACTTCCATTGTCATAAACCTTAACGGTTGCTTGTGCTGTCTTTCTCCTGCCTTGAAAAAAATAACACACGTTTATATTAAGCATCTCAAAAATCATACGTGGCATGCTTATCATGGGAAAATCCTAGCAAAAGTGAAATTCTCTCATAATAAATATTATTTATTCCAAGTTCATCACACAGCATTCTTTCCTGGCCAACTACAGTACTGCCCATGTTTCTTTTTCCTATGAGGCAAAGTTTCTATTTGTAATGTAACAAAAGCTATTTTATCCATCCTGGGGTCCAATACTGATTTAGTGCCTAAATTTGTTCCGGAATGGGAAAGACTTGAGTTGCCAGCCTTTTGACACTTCCGTATGGGTGAAGCTGCCTCAATTGTTCAACAACAACAGAGAGTCCATCTCATAGCCAATAAATAGGGACTGTTATTCTATCGTAGGTATTGGCCACTGAGTGGGTTCTGATGTTTCCTGTTTATCTGTGGTTGCTAAAATGATACCAAGGAAATTTGCATTATTATTATTATTTATTATTTAGCTGCTGGGAAACCCAAGTGGTATGGCTAAGCCCTGAGATTAGTATTATTGTCTTATGGCAGAGACACTAGCATCTTTCAACAACAAAGGCTTTACACATAATCTCTCTCCATCCGTGCAAGTAGTTGTTATAAAAATACTGAAAAGATTTGAATAAATTGAAAAAAAAGGGATAAACAGCAAGAACAAAAATGTCTCATCCCATTAAAGAAAAATGGGACATGGTGGATAAAATATTCATATTGCCGCCATTGCTATGAATTTTTTTTTCTCCAGCAGAGGGAAGCATACTCTGAGAATTCAAAATGGCAGCCAGCATCTTCAACAGAGAAACTGGATTTTGATAAGACAAATAGTTAGATTCAGACCTATACAACATACGTGGAGAATTATTCATTAATAGTGACCCAAAACTCTGTTTATGCATAAATACTTAGCAGCTTGTCTCATTTACTTCAAATGAAATAAGATATGCTTAAAGCCATAGGACTTCAGAGAAAGTGATTTTTAAGGTTAGCTCAATGTGCCACTGCTAGATTTTAGGGCAGTGAGATTTCCCCAGCTGTTGATTATTGTTGATTTAATTTCTGTTTGATTTTACAGTTTTTAAAACTGTCGTAAGCAGCGTTGAGAACAGCAAATACAATGGAATGGTAGGATATAAGTATTTTAAATAATAAGTATGAAGAAGTGATGGACCTGAACCTTAAGGCAGCTTGTTGCGAACTGGGAAGAACATTTATCAAAGAAGAAACGGCACATTAGCACAATCAATGGCTGTGTTCATACATCGTGGTAATCTATAGCTAATGGTTTACTGTGAGTGTGCAGGTGCACACACAACACCCTTCCGCTAGGGTGAAAAGGAGCACCAAACCACAATCCCCGACTTAGCATTACTTCCAAACTAGGGATCGTGGTTTGTTCAACTCCAAACCAACCCTGATTTGGAGCCAAGCCTTTTCTTGGCTTCAGGTCATGGTTTGGAGTCAAACAAACACAGCTTGTTACAATTCCCAGTTCAGATGTATTGTTAAGTTAGAGATTGTGGTATGTTGCTCTTGGTATGGGATGAGCAATGTGGGAGTAATCTCTGTGTTCACAGTAAAACAGTAACTGCGGCTTACTATGGCATGTGAACAGGTCATACATGGGACCATGTCTATGTTTTTAAGACTGCAATCCCATATTCACTTTCCTGGGAGTAAGTCCCACTGAACTCAGTTACAAATTGTTTTGATCATGCCCATTATGCATTTTGGGTTGTAAGAAAATAAAATGATGCAATCTACTACTGATACAAAGAATGCTTTCAAAAAAGAATTCCTTACTATTCTGTAGAGGTTTCAGATAATCTTTACACATAGGATACTGAAAATCTTTAAACAAAAGATTATGCTTTTCAACAAATACCCGTATTTGTTTGATTAAGTCTCATTGGTATGAAAATATCACCAGCATGTTTAGAAGATTCAGCCATAGTCTATAATCTTTCTCAGCATAGACAGTAATATTAAATGGAAGAATTAACACACACACAAGCCCAGAATCTTATCAATCCGAGTCACTGTGGTGTTGTGAAAACTGGGTTAACAACAGGTGAAATTTCAACAGCTTTGCTTGTTAAGAAAATAAGGTACTGAACTAGCCCAAATGAACTGTTAGGTTAAAAAAAGAACCCATAAATGAGAAACACTGCTTAATAGATACAGTCACAATGCATTTTATTATTTTATCATGAAACCAGGTGTGAATACAGCCTGATCGTAAGCCTGTGTGTTTACTCAGAAGTAAAGCCCAGTGACTTCAATGAGACTACTATGCCATTTTTCCGCATATGTCTGCCAAATTGTTATCTGCCCACCCAAGGAAAGCTGCCAATGGGTCCTTATGCCCTAGCAAAAAAATTTCATGAAACAAGTACAACATAGGCTCTAGTTCACATTTCACCACAAATCTTGAGGCAGCATTTCTTGGTTCAACGTCATAGGAGAATAGGAAGCTGCCCTATGATCCATCTTGTGCAGACCTCTGATCCATCTTACACAGTATTGTCTACACATTGATTGGCAGCTGCCCTTCAGAGTTTAAGAGGTGCTCACAGCACTATCTGGAAATGCTGGGGAATTTGAACCTGTGTCGTTCTGTACACAACGCAAATGCTCCAGCCCTGAGCTATGGCCCTTTCCATGCTTGTGAATTGGCAGCCACGAAAATACTAGAACATACATTTGATTTCTCAGGTCTACCAAGAACTACCCCTTTCTCTACAAAGGAAAAACAAGAACAAAAAGTTACCTTCTGCGGTACTGAAGGCCAGGCCCTGTTCATCATACTGGAGGGGTTCTATGTTCTGCTTTTTGGATTGTACAGGTAATTGCTTACGGAATTTTTGCACATAATCGTCTTCAATCTCATGGCATGGCATTGCTACCAGTTTTTCTAGCAGCTGAATACACCGTGAATACTGTAGACAATAAAAAATATCATTAAGGGGTGGGGGTACAAGTGTAATTGCATTTGCCAACAACTTCTATTTTTACATGCTTGATCTTTCCAGTTCTGCTCTTATTGATAACTTTTGACAGGATGACACTTCTGCATTTGCATGCTGCTTTCAAAACAACATGCAGATGTATCATTTTCTATGCGAATAAAGATACCTAATCCTCCCTTTTTTTTTAACCCTAGCAACAAATGAATCCAGAATTTAAAAAAAATACAACCAACCTCTTTGTAAGACGGGATTACCACATTAAAATGAAGTTCATCTTAATTTTCATAGAAATATTTTGCAGGCCTCAAAACAGAATCCAGTTCTTTGATGAAGAGTGGCAAGAGGTAAGCTTCCCAACTCATTTCAAACAAGTTGATATGTACATTTAAATGGAAATAATTTTATTTTCCTAAACGCCACTTCTTAGGTGATTATATTTCGTAATACATATGGAAAATGTGTGTCTATGCCACTGGCTGTTCAGTCGGGAGTTACTTTAAATGTTTATAATTTTCTTTTTAAACCAAACAATCAAGCTTCTTAAAAATTCAAGAGATACTTGACTTAAAGGGCAACCTCTTGAAATAAATCATCCTTTGCTACTGTGTGCTTCGCTCCCTACATCTTGAGCATGTGATTAGAAAGTAAAACGCCGCACTGCTAGTACATGGTCTTGTTACCAAGGCTTATCTGAAGGCCTTGTGGCAACAAGAAATTTAAGAAGCGACTGTAAGCATAAAGTCTTTCACACACTGGCAAACATTTTTGTGTCGATGATGAATGTTGTATTGATGACCACAGATCTTAAATACCTGTTTAGTGCACACACAAAAAACAGAAATAAAGAAAAGAATTAATAGGACCGGGGGGGGGGGGGGAGAAGAGAGCAACAGAGGTGATATAATGAAGATGCAGGTAATTCTTTGTACAGAGTACCTGATCTCTCATCATCGCCTTTTTATTACAAGTATCCAATTGGCAGACGTAACAGCATTTGTTTGGCATAAGTCCTCTTCACTTGTTCCTCTCCACACAATTATAATCACATGGAGAGAGCACATGGGGCTGCACCCACTGCCTTTGGGGTCACAGCATCCTTGCCCCTTCCTGCTGTCTACATGTTTTGGAGAATGTTGTTAAAGAGAAGTCTGCTGAATGCCCATAAACACTTCCCACCAAGTGGGGTGAGCCTGAGGGCGCAATAGGCTTTCCCTTGACAAACATTCCCTCTAAATTATAGGTAGGTAGCCGTGTTGGTCTGCCGTAGTCGAAACAAAATAAAAAAATTCCTTCCAGTAGCACCTTAGAGACCAACTAAGTTTGTTCTTGGTATGAGCTTTCGTGTGCATGCACACTTCTTCATGCACACAAAAGCTCATACCAAGAACAAACTTAGTTGGTCTCTAAAGTGCTACTGGAAGGAATTTTATTTTATTCCCTCTAAAGTGTGAGTAGTGGGGAAGGCAGGACCAGCAGGGGACCTGATAGTGGGGTCAGGGGTGCAGCCCCGCATGCTCTCTTCACACAACTACCATTACATGGAGACTAACAAATGAAAAGGTTATCCTAGGTTCCCCAAAATATTCTGCATATTACACACACACACAGAGAGAGAGAGAGAGAGAGAGAGAGAGAGAGAGAGAGAGAGAGTTGGACATTTGTTTAACACCACAATAACATGCAAAGGATTATATAGGGCTAGCACATTACGAGCCCTTATTATTTTGTTTCTGCAGGGTTCTTGTTGACTTTATGTATCTCTTAATAAATAAACTCTTTGTTATGGGGGGTTCCCTGCTGCACCAACGCTGTGAGAAGTAAAGTGCCTTCCAGGTCTCCAACCTTTAGGTAGTACTGCCCCCACCTTGCTTTTAAGTTTCCAAGTCGGCAGGCAGCAGGGAAGCTCTCAGTCTTTAAGCGCTTATCTTGGGATTTGGGAAACCACCCACATCCTCTCTTCATATTCCCTGCTTCCACAAACCTTGAAGCCTGTTGCCAGAGTGGCCAGGCTCATGGGAGATAAAGCAGTGAAGTAAAGCGACTAGCCAATCCTCCCGTTTTCCAAATAACAGAGTTCATTTAAGGAAAAAAAAATAGTGATTAAGAAGAATGCATATTAAAATTAAAACAAACTTAGGATCTAGGTAGCCTTACACTTTGAGCAAGCTAGGAAGTTCAGCTTGCATGCCTGGAATACGCATGACTCTTTGAGATGTTTCAATGGAGCCAAAGAAAATTAAAAAAAACACCTTGGGTGGCAGAGGGTTGGATAGGGCAAGGCCAACCAATGAGGAAGAGACCTGGGATACCAGGAAGCAGGTCAAATATACAGGAAACCTTTGTAGATGGATGCTTGGGACAATTATCACTTTGTTCAAAGAGAGGAAGAAGTTAAATTGGAAGGATCTCGTCTTGAGTTGCTGTCAGACAGATTTAACTAAAGAGAAGTGCTGCTTGAGAGAATCCATTCTCTCACAATTTTAGTGAACAAGTTGTCCAAATGTGGCTTACGTAATTTGTATAGGAATCAATACAGATTCTTCAATATGTGTGTTTATGTGCATGAAAGAGACCAAGAACATGAATAATTCCTGTCTCTAAGGAAAGGATTTTTATTTTTTCAGAATCCTTAAAGAAAAATCCATGTAGCTGTTCTGTTAAAATACAAGGTTCATTAAATAAAGGAGATTAATTACTCACATCTTGATCTGACAGTTTTTCCACTATCATTTCTTCCAATTCCTCTTTAATCAGCCATCTGCTGCCAATCAGGTTTCTGTTTAAAATATCACATATATTCTCTTTTTAACTAATCATGCAATTAGACTAAGATTGCAAAGGGCCACACATACAGTCACACTTCATTTGGAAATATACTTGTCTTTTACTTTGAAAAAGTGCAAGTTACGTTTACAAACTTTCTATTCCCAAAAGCAAAGAGCAGTAGCTCCAGTGTCATAATTTTACTTTATTAACAAGTAATATTTCTAAAGTGGTTGAGAGTTAAAAGTCCGGGCATCAGTTTAGTTTAAAGGCAACTTTCAGCAGCATTCTAATGCATATGTAAATCAGCTGTACCAGAATGAAATTTAAGACACAAGATTTCAAAAAACACAACACAAAAGACAGCAAACATAGCAAGAAATAGTATTGCATCTTCCCCATAACTCTTCCCTTCTATCTAGTGGCAATTTCAGGGTGTGAAGCACTGAAGTAGAAAGGGAATACAAAGTCTTCTGGGATTTCAACACCTTATCTACATCAGCTCTGGTGCAAGACAGACTGACCAGTTGCTGGTCAATTGCAGAACACTCAGTTCCTGGAGGGATGATGCGCATCAAAAATAGCTGTGGTAAGACACAGTAGGGGCAGCATAGGATTGGATTAGCCTCACTTTGAAAACAAAAAGAACTACCGGTATCTTACTGTCTTGCCATGTCCTGCAGGCCAAAGAGAAACCAGGCATTCTCTGGTGTTGTTTGTTTCATACATCTTGTATATCACCACACGGTGGACATCGGAAAGATGAGCGCCCCCTGGGCTTGGTGCCGTTCATTTATCAGCTTGTTCCTCTGTCCTTTAGGCTGTTTACTTTCCTTCTGTTCTTCTCATGCTTACTTTTCCTGAACGGCTTTATCTTTTATCCCTCATTCTACCTCTTCGCTTCATTTTTCAAGAAGAATTCTGTCTCTTCATGCTAACCTTTCCCTCCAACTGAAACCTATTGAAACCTTACCTTTCACCAAGGCTATGCGCACACCATACATTTAAAACACCCACTCAAAGGAAAACAATCAAAATAAATTGTTAGGAGCTGCAGTTTACCCTGCAAAGAGCTAGAATTTGTGGCACCCTTAACAAGCTACAGCTTCCAGAATTCTTGGGGTGGGTTTGCTTTAAATGTATGGTGTGTATTGTGTATGCAGCCCAAGCCTAGTCCTAACAAGGCGTGTTGCTGTTGTTTTTTGTAAGTCTTTTAACCTTCTTGTCAGGGATTTCAACAGCCACTGTTTTTCCAGTGCTCGGGCTTCAACTTCCTCCTCCAATTTCATTTTCTTTTGGCCTTCCTAATCCACACCTTGGATAAGTCTTCCTTACACCACCACTCCAAGTAATGGCTCATCTTTTGGTACCAGCTGGTTCTCCTCAGCAAACGATTAGTTTCCTGAAGGTGTCCCAGTGCCAATTCAGTTTGACACATCTTGGCTCTGCACACAATCATTTGGATGACGATCAATCCAAGGCAAAGAGGGAAGGCATACAGAGGAGGCTGTCCTCCATGAGGAAATCATTTCTAAATGTGAAAGCAAAGGAAAGACTGTGGAGAATTTCTTTTGGAGCTGTTACATTCACTACAGGGATACTAGCAAAAGTGACATGTGCAGTTTCAACTCTTAATCAAGGAGGTGAAAGGCAAGTCTCACTGTCAACACTGTGTTTGCTCTTCATTCCTGCTCTAAGTTCTGCTCTTTTCCCAAGCCAGGCAATTATTATACCGTGTTTCTCCAAAAATAAGACACCGTCTTATATATTTTTTCACCTCAAAAAAACACAGTATGGCTTATTTTCGGGGGATGTCTTATTTTAACTGCTCCGCGTCGGGACGCAGCTTAAGCAGGCATCCCCAAACTTCGGCCCTCCAGGTGTTTTGGACTAAAATTCCCATCATCCCTGACCACTGGTCCTGTTAGCTAGGGATCATGGGAGTTGTAGTCCCCAAACATCTACAATTTGGGACTACAATTCCCATCATCCCTGACCACTGGTCCTGTTAGCTAGGGTTCATGGGAGTTGTAGTCCCAAAACATCTACAATTTGGGACTACAATTCCCATCATCCCTGACCACTGGTTCTGTTAGCTAGGGATGATGGGAGTTGTAGTCCCCAAACATCTACAATTTGGGACTACAATTCCCATCATCCCTGACCACTGGTCCTGTTAGCTAGGGATGATGGGAGTTGTAATTCCAAAACATCTACAATTTGGGACTACAATTCGCATCATCCCTGACCACTGGTCCTGTTAGCTAGGGATGATGGGAGTTGTAATTCCAAAACATCTACAATTTGGGACTACAATTCCCATCATCCCTGACCACTGGTCCTGTTAGCTAGGGATCATGGGAGTTGTAGGCCCAAACATCTGGAGGGCGGCAGTTTGGGGATGCCTGGTCTTAAGGGAGAGGCGCCACATCCCTATGTCTTATTTTCAGGGTATGGCTTATATTTCTCAAATGTGTAGAAATCCTGCTACGGCTTATTTGATGGCTACGTCTTATTTCAGGAGAAACAGGGTATTCTTTCCCCACAGACTCTTATCACTCACTGTCTGAGCTATCTCTGCTTTAACATTGACTCATTCCTAAAATCTTTCACTTCATCCGTCTCCCTCAGATACCACTGAAAAGCTTACATTTAAGAAAGGATAAACACAATAAAGCCAGAGTACCTATCAACTCTCCACCCCTCAATAGTCTCCTTTGCTTACCTCCCAATTCTCACCTATTTCGAACCATTTTGCATTGACACCATCTCCTCCCACCACTGGTCCTGCTAGTTAGGAATGATGGGAGTTGTAGTCCAACAACATCTGGGGACCCAAGGTTGAGAAAGTCTAGCCTAGGCTAATAATACCACATAGCATGATATATCCCTCATCCCCAACATACTTTCATTATGATCACAAAGAGACAACTTACAACTGGGATTTGTTCTCAGGCGGTAATAATCCTTGAGCACGCATTCGTTCTTGGTGTTCCTCAATACGAAGTAGTTTACCATACAATTCCTAGAATAGGTACAAGGGTGAACTCCACTTAAAACCTTCGGCTGAAAATTTTGGCATCAAATATCAGTTACAAGTTCAACATTAATGTCTCACAACTAATGTAATGCCTTCCATAGTTCCAGTTACAGGTAGGCAGCCGTGTTGGTCTGCCATAGTCAAAACAAAATAAAAAATAAGAAAGTGTGCATGCACACGAAAGCTCATACCAAGAACAAACTTAGTTGGTCTCTAAGGTGCTACTGGAAGGATTTTTTTTTTAACTAATGTAACTAATCTGTAGAAAGGACTCTATTACCTGAAAATGGAGACAACGTATGTACTTTCGTAACCCAAGAAAATCCTTCATAAAAATAATTATTTTGTGTGTGTGTGTGTGTGTGTGTGTGTGTGTGTTAGAAGTTCAACTGCAAGAATACAGTACCACAACTCCCATATTCCACCCCCCCCCCGAACTGTGGTACAAAGGGGCATAGCACATACCTTAACTAATTTCAGTTATAACAAACCATTTTGACCAGTGGTTTGTCTGCAGTAATAACCAAAAGAAAAACAATGTAATTCTTCAAACAATCCAGGTTCTTTAGCTATAGAATCACCCAATTTAAGTCAGAACACAAAAGAATAAGGAGGTTTACCCAATTACAACTTCCTAAAAAGAGGTTCTGATCGAGCACTCGACAATGGTGCATTTGTCTCTAAACAAACCATAAGTGATAAGCCGAGAACAAACCTTGCCTTCCAACTGTGCTTTGTTTGGAGAGAAACAAACCACAAGTCCAAGTTACACATAATGGTAAATCAGCTGTTGGTTTGTTTCCTCCTAGCACAGCAATAGCAAGAGCCGGGGAGTAGCACACTATAAAGCAGCATGCTGCTCGATCATATAAAACCATAGTTTATTGATTTATTTTTAATTATGGTTTAAATTTTAATGTTATGTGTAAAGCAGGCCTGAGTTTGTGAAAACCCAGTCAAGAAAGATTATGTCAACAGGGGCAGGCTCATAAGAGAATTATTCAGTATTTGGACTCAGCTATACAGCTGCAAATAAAACGTTTTAAGTGTGTTTTAAGTGCAATATACAATGAGACACTAGATGGCGGTGGCAAGCCTTATGAAAAATTCATTTATTTTTTAAAAAAACACTTTAAAAAAAAAAAGCATTTTCAGAATGTTTTTTATATGTGTGTAGATTCCACCTTTGAATCAGGTTCCAGGAACTGATATAATTTCTATTACATTCTTCTCTACGTACCAGCAACCCAGGCAATTCAGGGCCTTTGGAAGAGGGTGGGTTAAGAGATGGTCTTGCCCATGTAAGAAAAACAACACTGCTGACTACCCTTTTAAAATGGAAGCTTGTCACATGAAGCTAGCCAAACCATAAAAATTACAGTGCACACTGGCACATCCATCTCTATTCTTCTCTATAACAATCTGATAGCAGGCTCTGAAAACTTTCTTCAAGCCTATGGGGGAAGATTACAGGTTGCTATGTCCCATTATCCTTGGGAGGTCCTTCATTCTTGAGATTGGTAATGATGCTCTACATGGATGGAAGAAGAGGAAGATGTTGCTTCACTTATTGTGTTAGCTGGAATTATAGTTTGTTCAAAAAGCTACATGGCCACTTTACTCCATTATGATTCTAACCACATGGTGAATTGGTCGTTTCCCATTTGTAGCCATGCAGCGAACAAACGGTTACCTACACTTGGGATCTGTCTTGTAGTTTCTCAGACTGAAACCTTTAGACATATGCACACCAATATGTTTTGGAGCCCTTACCAAATAACCTCTCTCGTTTCAGAGTCTTCAGCTTACTATGCCTGGACATTTTCAAGTTTCTCTGTGAATTCAAGGACTGCAAACTTTTAAAAAGAGTCAAGCTGTGCACCAGCCAATGGTGCATGCAATGCAAACACAACCTTTATAACCATGCTGTCTTCCTGAACACGGGCAAAAAAAATCCCTTCTCCCGGCCCTGTTATAATGCTGTGTGAATGTGGCTAGGTGATAATAACCCACAAGGTACTGTATAGCACCTCAAAGGATGAACATTTTCAGTTCACCTTTGGCTAAATGTATTTCACCACCCTCACTTATTTTTCTCAAATTAAAAAAAAAGATAACCTAAAGAGTTTTTATCTACTGACAGGGTACATTGTGACATGGGAAGTTTTACTTGCTCATTTCAGATCCCATTTCCTTCATTCCTCAAAACACTCTGGCTGTTCTTAAATTTTATTGATGTGCATAGCTATAAAGGAAGGCGTGTGCAAAATTATTTGCAGGATAACAAATCAATGGACAGGATAATGATGCATGCTATCTTGCAACGGTATAAGAATCTGAGAAGCATGTCACCCGGCAAACGTTCACATCTGAAACATTTCAGAAAGGAATTCTTGCTTCTTCAGAACTGATAGGTGAAGATTTAACTAACAGTTTCCAGAGGCAACAGCAAAGTCATAAATATACATGCCTATATCCCTTACAAATGTGGCCATTATGCAGTAGATTTTATAAGATACTTGTGAGCCATATATATATTGTCATAAAACAGGAGGACTGCATCCTTGATCTTGTCAATTAACAAGACAGACAGTTTTAAACAAAGCTGCTGCTGAATAGTAAGTTAAGAGCAGGCACCAGGCTACTGGATCTTTGAAATATATCTTGAACAAACATAGTAGGTTATCAACATCATCCATACATTTAGACTTAGTTCTCTTGCCCCCAGTCTCAGAAGCACTGGAGAGAGGAAATAGGTGAAGTTCATATGCAACCAATATCTTAAGAATGCCAGACACAGATTCTATAAGTTGCTGTTAGTTGGAAAACATCCTTCTGGTCTGTTTTTGTATTCTGTTTCTTAATTTGTTACATATAGATGCACATATACGACATAACATGTTTGGGTTTTCAATGCCATTTTAAACAAGCCAATGATGCAACCTTGTAAAAGATGAATGATATTCTGAAGACTTCTAGTACAGCGGTTCCCAATTGGTGGTTTACACAAATATAAGAATTTAAGGGGTTAAGACGTTTCAGGATGCAGTCGAATCTGCAACTAAAGAAACCATTTACGTCCCAAGCCAAACTCTTTTCAACAAGCAGAGAAACAAAGATGAAAATGGGAATAGAAATGCTAAAGTAGTAATAAGCTTTAACATGTAAGCAGCATATGAAATGGAATATACAAGATGGATGGTGGTCAATGTAAACGCTACAAGGAAGCCTATTAATATTGTATCAAGTAACCTATATAAATGGCAGGGTGGTTGGCTCAACTGAAATAAATAACTGAAATATGACAGTAAAGCAAATGGTAATAGACACATGTAGGCAAAATGTATTTTATCAAATTTTTAAATATTGCAAATTATAAAAGGCTATGTGCACAAGATGCAGTAAAAAAGTGAAATTATTTTACATTTACTTTTTAAAGTGGCAGTTTGGCACTTAACAAGTATCTCTCTGATTTCCATTAGCCTATGATTCTCATCTTTAACACCCTTACACATATTTCACATTTCCTAAGCAGAAGATAGGATGAATCCTATTTAATGAAATGATTTATATCATTCTTTTTAATGAAGACATCTCTAAACTCCCTGACACGACTTAAGTAAATTTACAAATATTCTACAATGATTGCATTTCTGTTTGTCAAAAGGATTTCGTGTGCAGGAAGATTTTAATCAAGTGGTGAGCACAGCTATTCTTTGAAAAGGCCGTGTGTCTCAGGAAAACCTCACATGCCGCTTTCAAAAGGCAAGCAATGGGTAAAAAAAAATAAAAGTTGGGCGCCTTGTAATTTTTTTTTTAATTTCTTCATTATGATGGAATGCAACAAAACATCTTGCCCTTGGCTTGCTCTGTTTCAGCCAAAACAAATGCAAATGGCCTGTCAGATGACAGCTGCTTGATAAGGCTCCTCGACAAGACCTGCATGCTTTACTTTTTTCCGTGAAACTTGGGATGAAAGGCAGAAGGCAGGAAGAGAATTAATGTAGCATACAGTCTAAAGGCAATGCTACAACCGTGATTAAGTAGAAAAGCTAAAAGGCACAGATTTTCCACAGCCTCTCTGCGTGCAACCCATCCGTGTAACAAGTTGACAGGCCTAGCGCGTCAGCTCCATCATCCTCTCCGACAGCTAAAACGCAGCGCTGCATCCCTTTTCAGAGAAAATTTGCGTCTGCACCATGAAGCGTTGTACATTATTTCTTAGCACTGCAGGGGGCTCAAGTCCATATGGAACCTTCACAAATATTACCACAGATCAAACCAGCAGCGTTTCGAGGCAGATTTGACATACCTATTTAAATGAACAGTAGGGGTCCTCAGGCTGCCTCAGGCTGTGCAGGAGAAAACCTCTCTGGAAAGCCTACGCTGCAGCTCCATTACTCAGCAAAGACACACTCTACATTTATCATTCATTTCATTTCTGCCAGGGCAAGAAGCTCATTTGCCCAAGGTCAACCAAAAGAAAAAATAATTCCTCTCTTCTCCCTCTACAGAAATAAATGTACCTGACAAGTGGGGATTTTGTCCTTTGGGTGTGTGGAGTACAAGCACACACCAGATAATTCTAAAATGCACAGTAAAGCCAGGGTGTTTTTTGTTTTTGTTTTTACAGAGGAAGTCCTCTAAATGGTACTGCAACCAGAAGTAGATACCAAGGGAAACAAGAGTTCAACGGCATCACCAGGCTGAAAAGTTATCTATCAGATTACCAATAATAATAATTTGAAAAATTCATTTCTATAACTGAACTTCAGTACACAATTCATTCTACTAGATTCTTCCACAAAGTCAGCGAATCAAGTTCTACAAACAGACAACATGCATCAAATACTAACAATATGTTGCTTCTGTAGGAAATAGGTTCAGATTGTTTAGTGATGCCCTTCGGATATTCTTGGACTCCAACTCCCATCAGCTACAACTTGCATGGTTAATGGTCAGGAATGATAGGAAATGTAGTCCTGCTATATTTGAAGGGCACTATATTAGCTACCCACGCTTTAGTGGATTGTTATGTAGGAGTCACTAGAAATCACAGTATGGGCTCAACTAAGACTTGCCTCGCTAGACTGACCAAAATTCCATCTAATTCAGAAATTCAGCTGTGCCAAGCTAGACAGATTTCTTAACATGAATGTCTGATGCCTAGCAATTACAGTTAATAGACATGGAGAGATGTTTCCTCCTGTACCTTACTGGGTAGTGTTCGACAGTACTTGAATAGACTTTTAATCTACCTACTAATTTTGACAACTGTTGGTAAATTTCACAAAAAAGCCTTTCTGTTAATCCCATATGCCCACACTTCAAAGGTGTCATTTTCTTTTGGACCTAGGGAAGGAAGGGACTTATCTGTAAGTTCATAAGCGCCTGTTCTTAAAAGAAAAAGAAAAAGGGGGGGGGGGAGGCAGACGCAGACTTTCTTCACCATACTGTTGCAGGACAACTGCATAAAATTAAAGCTATATTTCTTACAGCTTAGCAAACAAAACAATTCAGATGGGAAATCAGCTCACTTGTTTAGTGACCACCTATTGTGTGAAGTGAGATGTGCAAGGGCAGCAGGAAAAAAAGGAAAGAAAGGACAAGCTAAGGACTAACACCAACCACAATGATCAGGCATGAGGCTTAGGATTTCTACCACTACCAATGTTCACGTCCTAACACGAGGCGGTAGTGGGCAACAGCATGTGAGTAGCTCCCACATTCTCTACCCAGATTTGTACCAGCACCGAGTCAGTGTCAAAGTGGATTTAGATAACTGAGAGCCACAAATTACCCATGCTCTATGGAGAGGCTGTTCTTTGCAGCCTCCGAGTAAGTGGTTGAGGCTAGTGCTTTACTCAGGGCCCAGATTTTAAACAAAGCAATGTGAACTCTAGTGGAACGCATACCAATTCTCATGTCTGAAAGGGTAGGATAGCTGCCAGTCAAAACACAGCACTGGCCTCTTGCAAATTTCATGTGCCCTCAAATGTCAAGCTATTACAAGCAAATGTAAGTTAAAGCTTTAATCCTGCTTCACACATTATCTAATGTGGCCGTCATTAAGAAACGTCTAGTCGCCTTCTGCAACTTTCCTTTCCTTCAAGAATCCTGTACATTTCAAAAAGGATTACCGTACGAATTTGCCTCTGGTCATCTTTGGTTGGTATTTTACTTATCACAGCCTGAAATTCTTTCGTAGCAAGACCTGTTTAATAACTATGGGGGAAACTAAAGCTAATAGCCATTCCTTCCTTTGGTAACGAGTTTGCCCTAAGAAAATTATGACAAACATACACATTATTTAATAAGTGACCATTATTTTGGTCCACTGGGAAAAAACCATTAGATAACTTACATGCATTACAGAATAATAGGACTGCTTCCCAGTGTAAAAGAGAAAGTGAAATGGACGGCCATCTTTGTCCCACTGGATTGCTTAAGGAAAAGAAACAAGGAAACAAAAGTAATGGTAATTATAGATGTCTAAAAAACAAACTATAGTTTAAACAGGAATAATAAAACCCCATGCAGCACCCAGAACACCCTCCCACACTGTTCAGAGAATGCCAGGATATTCTCTGCGGTTAATTTTTTTTTATAAAAAGACAACATTGGCACCACAATCTCAACTAATAATTTATCCCACTGCTTAACCGTGCTAAGGTTATGATCCTGTCTAATATGTGACAGTTCTTCACTCTAAGCTTATTACCTCTCAGCCTGGTCTTACTGGTCACAGAAACTAAGCATTTATAGAAATATTTAGCATATTAAAAATGCACATACTACCTCAGCCTTATCTATTTGCAGCTAAATATGCTTATTTCTATAATATAGCCCAATACTAGCTCCCCACTGATCTAAATAGAACTTGCTTCCAAGTGTTCATGCTCTGTATTGCAACCTCAAGTTGGCATCAGGCACATTTACACAGGGAATTATAGCAAAGCACACACAGAAGAGAAACTAACAAGAATGAACTGGTATGGAAAGTGCAGCTCCTGATTACATAAAGATATACCAGCAATATAGGGCTGCAACTACAGCAATAGGCTGTGGTCAGCTCTTTTAAAAACATATACCGTTCCCCTCAATCTAAAAAGTCAATATATTTAAGGACCAAGATTTGTGAACCTTAAGGATAAGATATAAACACTGTGATTAGTGATTGCAGAAAGCTTTAACCACCACCTGCAAGGTAAAATGTTGTGGAATTCCACTGTCCCAATATTACTTTTTCATTGCGGTCGCCAATAAATTTCACGATCTCTTTGGTCAACTGAGAAATGACCATAGGAAGATTAAAAGAAGAGCAAAATAACAAATAAAGGATTCACACAAATATGGCCTGGGATCCAAAGGGCCTGGTAAATTATTCTGTATACTCAAAGAGGATTGAACTTGTTTTATTATTTTTACTATATTCTCAACCCCCAATGACACACAGCAAGCCACTTCTGAAACAGGTATTCCGAAGCAGTCTGTGATGTGTCAAGGGGATCTTTACTTCCTAGTGAGGAAACCAACATATAAAAACCCAGTGGGCATGGCAAAATTCCAGATGCACATTTAGTAGCTTTTTGTATCCCAGCTTTCGTGTACATGTGAACATAACAGAAAACAACTTAAGTGGTTTCACATACACAGTCTATCTCCACATACCTCTTTGCTTTGGAAACATTTCTTCGGGATGCTGTTTAAAAATATAAAAAAATAGAAAATATTTAGCGCAATTGATATAAAATCTCTCTTTATATCTACAGCACTGAATCAGTGTTCTTACCTTCATTACAGGCCTGGCCCTTTTGTCAAACAGACCAGAAGGAAAGAGATAGGCAATAGCTTTCTGCAAAAAGAGAAAAATAAGACTGTGTTAAAAAAACCACAACTTTATAGATGATCATAGGGTCATAAATTAGAGCTCTCAGGAAATCTAGCACAGGGATGGGTAGACTTCATGCCTGTGGGATCTCTACCCTTTGACTTTCTTTTTACTAGATCTCCAAGGATCACCTAGTTGAGGTAGGTAAAAAATACCAGTGGAGAGGCAGCTGGAACGACATACAGTATTTATTAAGAAGCAGGGCCTCTGAGCACATGCTAAGCCCCAGAACAAAACTCACAGTCCTTCCATACACAAATTCACTCCTGATTTCCTCCTAAGTCTTCTTTGTTTCAGCAGTCTTATTTTGGATGGAAAGTACCCTTTGTGTTCTTGCCATTGTTCAACGATTGGGAGACAGAAACCCTTGTCAATCTGCTGCAAATCACTCTGAGGTCTACTGGCAGATCATGGTCTTTCAGCCAGCTACATAAATTTGCCTACGATTCATCAACTCAGATAATATTAACTGTCAAGGTTAAACTCATACACTACCTTCCTAATTTGGGAACATGTATAATCCAATACCCTCTGTTTGCTTTAGGATGCTGGAGAAGGGAACAGAGTGCTGTTTACCAACAGCCAGCAGGAGTTTGCCAGACCAGCTTATTTTGCTTTGACCTATGCTTCCAGAGAGAAGGAGCCCTATTGTGATCCTTGACATCAGCAGCAACTTTCTCTAAAGCAGGGGTGGCCAACTCCCAAGAGACTGTGATCTACTCACAGAGTTAAAAACTGGCAGTGATCTACCCCCTTTTTGGGGGGTTCAGGTCAAAGTTGTTGAGCTTTTTCAGGGAGGAGGTAAAATGTTGAGCTTTTTTTAGGGGAGCCACAGTTGTTCACCTTCTTTGGGGGGAGCCAATGATCTACCAGTGATCTACCGCAGACGTCCACTGATCTACCGGTAGATCACAATCTACCTGTTGGACATGCCTGCTCTAAAGCATCAGTACATCATCATGTGACTTCTAGCAGGTCAAAATAACTGGCTCTGATAAACTCTTACTGGCTGCTGCCTTTTTTATCATCACCAATTTTATGATTTACATTGTTGTGAGTTGCAGGGCAAGAGGGGGGCTATATGCCTGAGTCCCTTCTAATTCCTGGATCCAGTAAGGATTAAAATCTAAGTAAGGGTGGGCCATTGAGGTAACAAAGGAAGTGGCTCTGCGCCAGACAGCCCCCTCCCTCAACTCACTGGTAGTTAGAAAGGCAAAGGCCAGGGTTGGGATTTGTGTGTGTGAGCTAGAAGCAAAGGCCAGACAGCTGGGAGAGACAGAACCATGCCTGATTCCTGTTTGAATCCAAGCCTGTGGCTATGAGAAAAGCAAGACCCTCTTGGGGTGTCAATGCTGTGAGCCCCTCCATCATAAGCTCAGGTTGTGTATGTGTGTAAATAAACCTTATATCTTAAAGACACCACAGTATCAGCTATCCTTCATTCCAAGGAAACCAAATCCTGGGTAAGCACCTGGAACCCCTGGAATCTCACACCGCTCAGAGATTGGGGTGTATGCTTTTTGGAAAGAAGTACCTGATTTCATTGTGTTGTGTCCAGATGAAGAGTGGAAGGTGGGTTTTGCCAGTGAGTTCTATCCACAAACAGTTTCGATCCAACCCATTGAGACCAACTTGTAAGAAAATAGCTCCAACTCTGACACCTCAAGTCTGCATAAGGTCTGATGCACATGCATGCATTTTCCCCACTTGGTTCAGGCTGCAGGTGAATGCGCTTGCAAGTGCTAGCTATTTCCAACTTTTCAGCAAACAAAGAAGTCCATAATAGCTCTGAGTTCCATGTCAGCAGAGTGCATGAAGCTCTGAGTTGGGCTAATGTGTTTACATTGGTGTGCTAGGAAGATATCCAGTATGACATCTCAATAATTTTAAAGCTATCTAATATAGCATACCTGTGATACAACGTAGCACAGAGGTTACATAAAATTATGTAAAATTCATTATGATTCTGAACCTTGAACTGTTGCATTAAGAAATACTAGTGCAAGCAAAATTTGTCTACAATGAGAAGAAAAAGTCTCAAGTCTGCAGTTAATATTTCTCTCTCTGAAGAATTGTGTTGTATTGCTGGTTACATTAACTCAAGGCTATTACACACTGATAATATTTTCTGTGGACACAGATTGGTTTGTCAACGCTATCAACCCACTTAATATGCGTGGAGTGTATAAAGACCTCACCTATTACTTTATTAATACCCTATTGGCATTCCAAACAGAAATTCTGAGAATTCAGCAGCAAACAGAAAGGATTAACTTGATTTTCTGGAATGGTATTTTGATTCTCTTAGTGACTTGATGAATTCCCATTTGTTAGTCAATGGGGATATTGTACATATACAGAGTAGGTGAACATTCATTTGTGAACAAATGGGGATTAATTATAATGACAATAGAAAAACCCACTGCAAGCCAACGGATATTAAACACCATATAAAATAACATATCAAAAGAATATATTATGGAATACTGGGACCGACTATGTATACTTATTAAGCAGTCTCTTCAATGCCAGCTTCTGCTTGATGATTCAAACAATAATTTCAGCTACAAGAGCACAAACACTGACTGTTACATATCTGTAATTAAAGCAGAACAGAACATTGCCTGTGTACATGCCAAAGAGGTAGAAAACGAGACGAAGGCAATGATGAGCACAAACTAAGTACTCTGCACAAGACTTTTCAAGCACCTGCTTCTTTCTTGGTGTCATTCCCACATCACTGAATGGTAAGAGATCCACTTGGCCCCTCATTGAAAATCTGAACTGAAACCAAATGGCTAAAATGGATTCACATGAACATGCAATCCCAAGTAAGGAATTTCCAATAACATTTCTATCAAAAAGATTGACAATAGCAAAACCTTTTGCTGGTATATCATAGAATGGTAGAGTTGGAAGGTACCAGGAGGATCATCTAGTCCAACCCCCTACACTGCAGGAATCTTTTGCCCAACATGGGGCTCGAACTCACAACCCTGAGATTAAAATTACCATGCTCAACCTGAGCTAACCTGCAACCTTAAAATCATACTTTTGGGGTGATCTGAGATAGCAAGAAGGACACGTTCATCTAGACTGCAGGCACAGGAAGATCCAGCTTCTAGTGCTGCTCATATCTATCATGCAAGGGGCTACTTGAGCACAAATGAATGGCACTTTAATGGACAATGACCTAAAGGTGACTTACTGTGCAATGCTAGCATTAGAAAACTTGCTGTGCCAACATCAGGACTTCTTCAATCAGTGCTATTAGGATGCTGAAATCGTAAGTCACAACCCTGTTTCTGTTCTACAGATCCATGCCTCTTTTCACCTTATTATGCGGCTTCCAATGAAAATTCTAATGTTTTCATTCATATCATGTCATCGGGAAGCCCAAGGTGGTATGTACATAGGGCTCTTAAGCAGTCCAGTCACTGGTGATGCTTAGCTTCAGCAAGGCTACTGCAATTGGTGTGCTCAGACCACCACCCCCTTTTTAAAGAAAACTTTAAAATGGTTAAAATCACAGCAGCAAGCCCGATTTCTTGTGGACATCTGTATATATGAAGACCATGCTTTACAGAAGCAGCTCACCACACCTAATTCCTTAAACTCAGGGCAGCTTCAGATGTGATCTGTGGTGCAATGCAAGATGCTGCTGAATTAAATAAGAGAGAACTGTGGCACACAAGCACAAGTAAGAAGGCGCTTTGTTTTACAAATGTGGTTCAGTATTAATATGATGAAAATCTTTGGAGGCCCATGTACCGGTATTTCCCCAAGTGTCTTAGGGTTCTAAAAGAGACAAAATACGCTGTGCCTGTGCCAGGATTAGAGGCTGGCACTTCAGTAGCAGACAGGTGCCTCACATTTTCCAAAAAGTAACTAGAGCAGTGCTGGTGAGCTAACCAATGCATACCATCACTCTACAAATAACACTTTTAAGTCTATTCCTTCTATGAAAAAGAAACAAACTCCTGATGACTCACCTCTCATTTCTTCTCTACCAAAGACCTCTAATTCATTTTTTAATTGAGACTTTAAAGAAAAGGTGTGGCATTCAACTAAGTTTTACTCAAAGTAATCCCACTGCCATTAATGTGGCCGGGGCGACCCAGCTAGATGGGTGGAGTATAAATAATAAAATTATTATTATTGTTCATGGACTTAGTCATGTTCAGTAATTTCTCTTATTTTATTACTTTATTTATATCCCACCCTTTCCTTACACTGGAACTCAAGGCAGCTTACACAAAATGAAACAGCCTATA
Source organism: Darevskia mixta (assembly GCA_034641385.1). Classification (NCBI taxonomy): domain Eukaryota; kingdom Metazoa; phylum Chordata; class Lepidosauria; order Squamata; family Lacertidae; genus Darevskia; species Darevskia mixta. The sequence goes on from JAWWNH010000063.1 coordinate 5,152,692, forward strand.
CTGAGTACAGCTTAGTTGACTACCACCCAAATAATTCTGTTCAAACAACTAAAGAAGCTGCAAGCATCCAGTCCAAATTACAGGTGTCTTGAAAATATTAATTATTACCAAATGTTTAATGCATATGTATTCAATACTAGTCACATTTAAAAAAAAATAGTTTGATTCGTATGCAACTATGGCAACACAGTTTGGATTAATCTGATTGTTTTTTTACTTGTTTGTTTGTTTGTTTTTTATAAATGTGCAAGCAGCAGCAGAGCTTATCTTAAGTCTGAAGAAGGTGGGCTATAGAATTCTAAATGACCCAATATTATTTTATTGTAAAGTTAGCAATATGTACTCGTCTAATTTGTGTTGGATTTGTTTCATAAAAATGTGTTCCTTTATAATTATTATTTATATTCCAACTTGATATTGGGGTGGGGAGACAGCAGCTTATGCTAAGCTGAACATTCAGCTGAAATGGATCTCAAAAAATGGACCTATACATGCCAAATCAAGTATGAGCAGAAAGGAAAGACGAATAGGTAGGCTAAAACTGATGCGGAAGTTATATACTCCCATATATTCAGGACCCAAATTACACAAAAACGTTACTCTGGATAAACGTTGTTAAGGATAAAATTAATGTAGACTTTGGCACCATTTTTAAAGTGAGCTGCAATCACATGTTCTAATGGACCCTGAAGGAAGCAGGAATTACGGTACCATAGCCTCACATGAAAAGAAAATAGATACTTTGGCTTCAAGAAAATGTTATCAAGAGGAAGACACATACCGGTAATTCGTTTTCAAATACAAACTAGGTCTGATGTTCAGTTTCCAGGTGATATCATCACATAACTGCATGAACCCCAGTATTTTTATTTAGAACTGGGTATAAAAAAATGATGCTGTGTTATCAGCCAAATGTATAGGCAATAATAAAAATTTAAAGCATTTTCCTGCTTTCTTATAGGAGTCTCTCAACTGATGTTTTATTGTCTTCTGAAATTTAAGTTTTAGTCGACAGGCTTTGTAACATCTCCTCCAACTTTTTTCCAACTCCCTTCAAAAGCAACCTACAGCTACCCGGTATTTTATATTTTGTAATAAAAATCAAGGTATCATAAACCTCCCCCTTGGTAGATTTGCAGCGAAAAAGAAAAAAAGAGGGGGGGAGACATGTTCTTTTGGAGCAAAGGAAGCTTTCCCTACACCTTTTATTTCTTTTAATAAATACGCTTTACGCAATAAAATTATTCGTCACAGAGAACTATGCTGCTCTGCCTCTTGGAAAAAGGCATTTGTCAATGAAGTTAGTTTCTTAAAACATTTGTTTTACATTTATGCATTAGACACTAGGTCATTATGCATTAGGTTGTGGGTTCGAGCCCCACAATGGGCAAAAAGAGGATTGGACTAGATGAACTTTGGGGTCCCATCCAACTCTACAATTCTATGATTCCATGAAATGCTACAAGCAGTCTGCAAATCAGTACAATCCAGACGTTTGGCTTACCCTACCCACAAACTTATTTAGTGCTCACATATACCAACAACTCTCACCGTTCTTTATCAAGCTTTGAACAAGGAAGCAGCCTTCAACAGAGGTCCAAAATAAATAACAGGATGATGTGACTGCATTTAATGGATTATAAAATATCATTCCAAGTTGGCTTGGGTAGTGGTTGGGCTACCTTTTCTTTGAATGGTTATATGTTAATATCATCCAACTGTTCAAAGCCAAGGTGTGTTTACACCATACATTAAAAATGAAATCACAAAATAAAAGGATTACATTCTCAACCCAGGGAAAAGCACTAGGTCAGGACTGCAATCTCTATTAATTAGGTATCCCAGCTGGGCAGCGGGTATGCAGCTGTTAACTTGATCAATGACTTACCTAAATGTCATCTCTACTGATTCGCTTATAAATTACCAGCAAGTGAGACTAATGTACAGGTGCTAATTTATTTAAACTGTTCTCTACAGTTCTACATAGCTTTATAAACTGCATCTGGCACCTAATGTTAGCTGTCAGTTGTACTTAGACATGCCTGTCCTAACGACTCTGTTCATTAGAAATGAGCACAAATTATGAAATATTGTGAAAAATGATACATCAAATGGAATGGGCAAAGCGAATCAATTAGAGAAACTTCATACTGCATATTCACACATAGGAGAATAAAACATCCGGATTTCAGAGCACGGTCTATAATACCAATTAAAAAGCAATTGGTAGACTTCTGCAGAGTTATATATCAATTTACTGGAGTCCCCCCGCCTCTCCCCAAGACACACAGTTGTAATTTATAGCTTAACTTTTTATTTCTAAAAAATAAAACCACCAGGAAAGCACTACTCTGCGCAAAAAAATATCTCGTGAACGCAATGACAACCCTGTTAACATATTTCTCTGTATGACTTGTTTCAAAACACACACATCCAAAATGCCAGTAAGAAAAAGAACCCTAGGATGTCTACTTTGGAAATGTACGACTCACACTGATTAACAGTAGACGACAGGAGATGCATAAGTACTCATCAGAAGGAATTATTACCATTCCAAGTGTAAAGCCTGATAATTCTGCTGCCAGTGCTAAGCGGCTTTTATATTTTTATAACAGAAATTTAATTATGCATAGCAGACACTGTTATAGAGCCTAAGTATTTACAACACCTGATGTTATTTGAACAAGCATTACAAGTGCTATGCTTTGCTAAGTAAAATGTTGTTCTTTGTTGTCTTCTCTTTTTTAAAAAAAGATAACGTGTTGAACTGGTCTTATACTTGACATCTGCAAGAAGGAGAAAATGAGATTTTTCAGGATATACCTAATTTTTCTCAAGGAAAAGTTTTCCTGAGGAGGTAGTTTGCAATAAACTAGACTTGGGCCTAACTCCTAATTCACAGAGTTGTATCTAAAACCTCCTCTGTTTCTTGGCCACAAGGTTGGGGCTTGGTGCAGGATCTTAAGATTACGTCATATTAGGGCTCAATATAGTTTTTTTCTTAAAGCATCTAATATTATTGGAAGGAACTGCCGGGGAAGAACTGGCATGTATGAGTTTAAGAGTCTATCTAACTAGACTGTTTGGAAGCAAGCTGTGTTCTAAAACACAAGGCACTAGTAAATACATATAAAAGCAGCAGTGTGGTGAGGAGATCATTTTTTGCAGAGAAAAGAGCAGAGTTCCACACTCTATCCATGCCTCCTCCCTGCAAAATGAATGAATGAATGAATGATCTTTCCCCCAAATGCTTTTTCCTTGGCCAGATTTCAAGATCAGAACTTATCCCTTACAAAGGTGGGAGGGAGAGGCAGGCAACCAAGTTAGGGAACTGAGGGAAGAAAGCAGGCAAGGAATGAGTTCAACTGCCCCATTCTTTCCCTGTTTTTGCAAATACACAAGGGAAAGGAACATTTTCTGCTTTGATTTTTACCAGTCCCAGCATTCAGATAGGATGCTGGCAATCACTTTGTCCGGGCTGCTGAAATTTCCCACTGCAGGATGAATCGGAGTAACTGTCCTTGGCTAGTGTAAATCAAAGCTTCTCCATCCTGCATATTAGTTGTTATACCCTCATTTCCAGGCCAGTCTTCCTTTCTGCAGAAAGAATGTTGGAGTCATCACTGACTTGTTTGGGCTACATCACTAACACCTCCTGGCTGCTGTGGCACATGCTACCTAGGATCAGAGAGAAAAGCACCCCGGTATGTGTTTTGAACCAGCGGCATTGTTAGGAGTAGCACAGGAGTCTGAGTCCCAGATTTTTTGGCACTGGGCTTACAGAATCACCCATTTTAAATTGACCAGAGCCAAATCTGTGCCACGAGCTTGTGTGCCAAATCTTAACAATCCCCCTCCAATCTCAGAGTCAGCAAGCATAGGATTGGTCTGTTAGCTTTAACGAAGTTAATAAACATGAGGAAATGCAAGTAATTCAAGCTTAAAGAACTGACTTGCTTATCATAAGGTTTTTAATGCTGACACAGACTCTCTGTTGTGTGCCTTCACATCAGAGCTGCTCAGAGATCAATGCAACTCCATATAAACATGGCTTCATGCTGAGGCATGCAATGTGGAGGTCAAAACTTGAACCAGTCTAATAAATAAATTTGTACGGGGGGGGGCATATTATAAATCTCTCCCTTTGTCCCAGTAGCACAAGAGCTTTTGGCTGTACACTGTAGAACCAACCAGCAAGGTGCATGTGCCATTCTGGAAAGAATCAGGAAAAAGGATAGGACCAAGAGGGAAGATAAGACTATTTTAAAAAACTGAAACAACAAGGAGAATTATAATTGCATTGCTAGATCAGAATAGTTGTGCAATATTTTGTTTTCAACCATGGCCACCTACACAGCCTGCTTTTCAACATTTGTAGGTACGTTAATGTGCTTCTGTCTTGCTTGTCCCATACCCAGTATTCAGAGACATTCTGCTTCTTTATGCAGAAGTTACATTAAACTGCAATGGCTCACAACTACTGACATTTTGTGCCATACCATCAAAAAATAACACAGGGTAGAATGTGGTGGGGTGGGAGAGATTAGATTGGAGGGAAGAAGGAAATATTAGTCCCAATGATTTTTTATTTTATTTGATCAGCAAAGCACCTAACACAGGGGCAACCGGAAAGAATTAAAGCTCAATGTCAAATATGTACTGAAGTCACAAATCAAAAGCGGAACAGGCATGTTTACTCTGAATAACCTCCTGTAGGTCTTGCTCCAAAATAAGCATGCAGAGTTGCAACCCAAGTGTTGGCCCTAAGTGTTGAAAAAGGTCACTTGCAATGCTAGCTGTTATAGTATCATACATGAAACCCCAGCATAAGTCTACCCAGCAGGTCAAATTACGGGTAAATGCTTCCAAATGCTATATAAACCTTGATAGTGGTTCTTACGACCTCAGATCAAGGGGATTATCCATTAGTAGTTTTAAAAAGAACCTGCTGTGCTTTAGCAAGGTATAGTATAGAGTTCTGCAGTGTGATGTCTGACCTCGCACAGTAGTAGGGGTAGAATCTCTATTCAGAGCCACAGTTGCAATGTTTTCTATGTATAGTAGCATTCGCTTGTACGCTGACAGTTCGATTAAAATTCACGGAGAGCTGAGGGGCTCATGCTGAAGCAAAGAGCTTTCAATTCTGAAACCCTGCAGTAAATTACTTCTCCAACTGAGCAACCATACTTACATCAATATCCTCTTGGGTAAAAGTTTCTGGATCTTCTCCCATCATGTTGGCTAAATGTCTCTTTCCTATGTTGAAATCTTCAGTCTGTTTTTTGATAAAAGCTTCCGTGTACTTTTCAGGTCCTGAAGAGGCAACATTTTTCCTCTGCACTGCTGTGGTAGTGCAGATCAGTCTTAATGTCTAGGGAAGGAAAACACAGATCACAAACCTCAAAATAAAAAAGGACAGCATGAATATTGTATCAAGGCATAGAATACAGCAACCGTGCTGAAGCTAAGGCAGTTTGGTCTCCTCAGTGCCTGGTTGAAACACTACCGGGGAACTCTTTGTATGCTGCCTTTATTTCACTGACAGAAGATAGGCAGGATATACCGTAACTGTAGAAAAACATATACAGATGTGAGATTACTTGAATTCTTGGGTAAATTATAATCTCCCAACCACATAACCCATCTCACAGGGCTATTGCTGTGGAGCTAAAATGCATCTTAAACTCCAATACATTTTAAAATTTAATACATGTTAACATAAGACAAACCACTTAATTTTCCAGTTAAATACTACTGGAACTCTTCTAGGGATCTGGGGCTTGTGATTTATATGAACTTGTTCCTTCCAAACATAAAGCTCTAAAATAGTGGTAGGAAACTTGTGATCCTCCAGATGTTGGATTCCAATTCCCACCAGCATTAGCCAGCAGGAGAGTTGATGGGACTTATAGCCCAGCAGCATCTGCAGGGCCACATCCCTATTCTAGAAGAAGAAGAAAAGCACTATTCTAGAAAAGAAGTGATGTAGCAAGATTAATTATTGCTCTGTAAATATCTGGCATCTGCTCTGTAAATAAATTCTCATTAGGGGCTATTGTTTTCCAAGAAACTTGGGTTTTCTGAGGCAGATGTCACAATGAAGCAAGTAATCATTTGTTTTTCAAAATGCCTGCCTTTAAACATACAAGATGTATCTTATTTACATATCCCCATCTAATATAACTAACAATCAGGTAAAGTGTTCCTATGATATTTTGGCAAGCACACAGATGAAGAAGGTGGAAGGTAGGTCTAAGGTCACTTGTGGTAAGTGTTGGCAAAGAAAACAGGGGTGGGATGGGAAGGAGGAAGAGAAAAGGAGCTGTAAAGAGTCCACTCCTCTAGAATTATATGTGCCTAAACCTTCAATAAAACAGGTTACTTAATTTTCAGGATTTGCATGCACCTGATTTTTAGAAGCAAATGAAACTCAGGACATTCAAGAGGCCAAATTTCACACACTCAAATCCAATCTGGCTCACATCCTCTTTCATGTGTTAGCTAACAGATGTAAAAAAAAAATGATAGAAATATATATTTCTTGAGTGCACTGAGAATATATTAAGGTTGCATTTCATAAGCACATTTACTTGGAATAAGTCTCACTGAACTCAGTGTAACTAATTTACAAAAATACAGTCTTAGTACCATATATTGAATGCATGCGTGCAAAGACTTCTTTTTAAAGAAATTCTACACCGTTCTTGGTAAATGTTGACCAATTCTTAAAACTTCAGATTATGAGGACTCAAAGCTTTTTAGCATATTTGCCTACCATATTGACTAAGACAGCCCATTTAAAAAGCCTGGCTGACAGTTTTGGCTGAGCAATTTACTTCCTCCCTCTTAAAACCCTAGTGCGATTGCCATCAATGCCTACTAGCGAATACAATTTCTGCTCAAAACAATGGTCCAAAAGACAGTTATCTTCTGGCTTTTATGGAATCCTGTAAGATATGGCTAGACAGATTTGTTTTTCTTTTACCAAGATAATCAGTGGGTAAGACAACTGTAATTTCAATCAAGCACTCTGCCAAAGGAACAGAAGAATCACTGGCAAAGCAGTAATGGCTCAAGCTTGGCAAAGAGCCATCCTTATGCACTACTTTATTTGTCCTGTGTTCATATTAACAAAGCTTCTCAGCAGTCTAATTATTCCATAAACAGATTACTGGAGTTGTCTCCCTGGAAGGAAACAAGAAAAAGAAATGGGAGGGCGGAAAAGAAGTTGGAAGGTGAAATCTTGTAGATCTACTCAACAGTTTTGCTGGAGAGCAATTTAAGGAGTTAGCCATCTAGTGGTCAAATCTTTTAGGCTACAATGTGACACATATTCTTACTTCAGTTTGAGTTCTGTGCCTTGCCTGTCTAGCTGTACAGATCTATGTAAAAGTAAGTTCCAAGGATTTCAAAAGAGGGCCTATTCCCAACAAGTTAAAGTTTCTGGCAAAGAAAGAGACGCCTTTTTTGCTGCCCAATATCTGAAGTGCGGAATTCAGATATGAAATATTTTCCATAGTCTTTCAGAGAATCATAAAATTTTAGAGTTGGAAGGGACCCTAAGGATCATCTAGTCCAATGCCCCACAATGCAGGAATATGCAGATGTCCCATATGGGCATCGAACCTGCAACCTTGGTGTTATCAGCAACACGCTCTAACCAACTCAACTATCAAGGCCTTTCAACAGCAACAAACTAAGGCCTTGTGCAAAAAGAAATCAAGGGTCCTTCCTATAATTCCTTGTATTACCCCTTACCAGTAGCACTCTGTCATAAAAAGCAAGCCCCAGTTATAGAACCAGTGGCATCTTGTCCTGATGCAACACAAGAGCATTTCTTTGGTGATATCCCAACCACCTTTTATGTAGTTAAATATGAGCTTTCAAGGCCTGAATACCACTGCAGAAACAAGGACAATGATGAGTCCTAGGGAGGCAGAGAAATCAGTGGCTCTTCCCACTTTCCAGGAATAGAAAATGGTATCGGGAAGTGATTTCTTGGCTTTTCTCTTTTAACCTGGATAGTATTTTTCATCCATGACAGATAAATACATTAGCCTGCCCAGCTACTTTTAAGTATTGTCACGTGCTCCCTAGTTCCAAGATATGAGGTGTTCAAGAGGCAGAACACCAGGGATTTGGATGAGAAGGGCACTGGAGGTTTATGGTGTATTTGTAATATTTGCATTACTTAGAAATATATAAGCAGAGCATTAGCAGGATGATCAATCTGCCTTCACAAGGCAGATTTTGCATAAACTGTGGCTCCCCCCTACAGGTTCCACCAACTAGACTGAAACTGTTAGAAGCTGGTGAATAGGCAAGAGAGAGTGCTCTCTCTGTCTGTCACACACACACACACACACATGCTTTTAGTCCCGCCGCCTGTAGGTGAATTGTCCACACGGGGAACCACCTACACACATTAATTTTTAGTCAAACAGAAGCAAACTCAAAGAGGCTTATTTCTGAGTAGACAAGTATAGGATTTTACAGTAAGAGATGTTTACTTAATTATTTGCAGGTAATTCTGTATTAAAGCTGCAAGACACTGCTAGCATTATTTTGATCCCTAATTTATTACAATTATGTTGAAAATCAGCGGCGTAGCGGCACTTTTTTTAGACAAACCCCAACATTGTTGAGTTTTTTGAGCCAAAAAAACATGATTTTTCAATTGACTCCTAAGATCCAGGTCAAAGCTCTGCCTTTCGGAAATCCCCCCCCCCCGCCCCAGACTTTGAAATCCCGGTAATGTCGAGGAAAATCCGGACGTATGGCAATCCTAGAATATGGCTATATTGGTATGATGGTAGTATTTCTGTTGCAACCTACTTTAGGCCAAGTCGCAACCCAGTAGTAAGTCCTAGCCCACCAACTGAAGACCAGTGTCCCGTCTGTTCATCCTGGTAGTACAGTTTTGTATATTGCATTGTCTTGAACGTTATGATGCCCCTAGATTTGTAAGCATCCATTCATTAATGTAAGGCATAAGTTGTATTAATCAAAATCTAAGTGGGGGAAAAGTCAGAGCTGAGTGGGAGAGCATGTGCTTTGCATGCATCAGTCCTTGGCATCTCCAGGTAAGGCTGGTGAAGACACCTGGCGACCCACTGCTAAAAAGTGCAGACAAATACTGAGTTAGATGGACCAGTGGACTGATTCAATATAAGGCAGATCCTACCAATATAAGCCTATACATATTACAAAACAACAACAACAACAAGCGGGGGCCTTTCTGTGGTGGCACTTGAGTTTTGGAATTCCCTCCCACCCACCCACCTCAAATGTGACAGACACCAATTTTATTTGGTTTTAGCTACCAGTTAAAAGCTCGTTTTTTTGCTGATGCTTTTCGTAGGGAGGGCTTGTGAGGAGGTGCAGACAGTATTGATTGTGCTGTTTGCAGGAACAGTTAGGTACTACTATGCTGAGAATTTTAGTCACTTGATACGATAGTAGCATGCAAAAAATTTCTATTTCATTAGGTGACCCTGCTCTGGGACAGAAATTAATTAAATAAAGCAAGCAAGGGGAAATACGTACTGAGTTACATTCCATTTGCCAGCTTAAGGAGTTCTTAAATGTTTAAATTCAAACCAGAACACGGCTGCAACATTTCATGTAGCAAATTGGGAGAGCCCATCCTTGCAAACTGTTACATTTCATCAATTATCCCCATATTGCCCATGGCTGGTCTCCACTAGCACCTCAGCACCCACTTGTAAGGGTGGGGGAATTTGCTGTGCAATCGCTGAACAGTAACGTTTCATTTTTGCGCCAAAGAACGCAACAAGAAAAATATATTGATAACAATAATGCTATTAATATTATCAATCCTTCTGAACATGCATTTCAAATAATATAGCTTCTTAAATCATTTTTAAGCAGAACAATTACATTATCATTAATATGTAACTTAAAACATATAAAACCAAACTGAAATGTTGGGGGACAATAATTTATTTGACAATACAGTAAGAATGGGGACCAAACTTAAAGAAAAATATTTTGTCCATATCCTGTTTATTTCAATATTAAGTAATATTTTAATTTTAACATCACAACCAATTTCCAAAGCTTATTTATCCTGTCACTAATTTGAGGAGGCAATAGCTGAGTTTTCAATTTCTGGGAAAACAACATCCTTGCTGCAATGATCATTTCTAGATTAGTTGTTGTCTAAATATTCTCTTTGGATTAAAGTGTAATTTAGTAACAAAAGTAGAAGAACTCATAACATAGAAATTTACAAAATTAACATCTGTTATTGTAAGTAACTTCCTTATCCTTGAGGGTTCTTGAATAGAGAATGCCAATAAGATGTTTAAGCAGCTTATTGTATTATTTCTCAAGCTCTGGGAGGAAGACCTTTCATCGCCTACAGACAGCCACCCAATCTCAAACAACTCCTCACCCACAACAATACTACAACCAGACTAAACACAGACACTGGCACCAGAGCCTGCAATAAACCCAGATGCCAACTTTGCTGCCACATACACCCGAACAACACCATTACTGGCCCCAACAACATCAAACATACCATCTCAGGACTATTTAATTGCTCATCATCTAACATTGTGTATGCCATCAAATGCCAACAGTGCCCTTCAGCTCTCTATACTGGACAAACAGGCCAAACCCTACGCCAAAGGATAAATGGACATAAATCTGACATCAGGAATCACAAGACAGAGAAACCAGTAGGAGAGCACTTCAGTCTCCCAGGACACTCTGTACAAGATCTCAAAGTAGCTGTCTTATTGCAAAGGAATTTCAGAAATAGACTGGAAAGAGAAGTTGCTGAATTGCAACTCATTACCAAGCTTAAAACCATGGAGAGACCTGCTCTGAACAAAGACATTGGATTCTTATCTCATTATACATGACAAAGCTTTTTTAACCTTCTCACCCCTTGCTTTTTCCTGTAAGACTAACTGCAGCCGTTAACAGTCGTCAACAGGTTTACCACAGCTATCAACCTTTCACCCATTTCCACCACCCCTCTGAGTAATACCCCTCCCCACCCTCTCACTATATATAAGGGTCTGGTAACTTCTGTTTCAGTGTATCTGAAGAAGTGTGCATGCACACGAAAGCTCATACCAAGAACAAACTTAGTTGGTCTCTAAGGTGCTACTGGAAGGAATTTTTTTTTCCTTATCCTTATTCATCACACTTAGTACAACTAAAGTTAAATACCACCTTGACATTACTTTGAAGCAGTTTTCTCTTACAGTTTGATTTAACAAAAAAGAATGAGCTCTAGCAATTTCCTGATTTCCATGGGGACCATATTTCCAGTATCTGGCACCCATTTAATTGTAATCCTCAACCTGTTCTCATTCACAATCATACTTCTGTTTCACAAAATAAATTCAAAACAGTCAATTTTTATCTTTTTTAGGACAGTCTCCTCAAACTGTTAAATCTCTTAAGAATCTCTTAAACGTCATGTAACAACAAAGTGTATATGAAGTATTTAAACCATAATAAATTCTCAGGATGCAAATAGTTTCTAATTGTTGAGTAATCAATCATATTTCTGGTTTTTATTAATCTTTCTATCTAATTAGGTTGTTTTTCCAGCATCAAATGTCAAAGTCTGATTTAAAATCAGGTGAAATAGTGGGATCCATCACATTCCCATATCTTTAACACAGTAGATAGTTTTTGACTGCTGTTGTTTTACTAGTTCTATCTCCCTACAGTATTTTTTGCAATGTGATTTTAGTAAATAACGATACATGTTGTTCAGTTGCATCTTATACAAGTACAGGTCCTCTTGTCTCACACCTTAGATTATCCCAAGTCCTTTTTGCATAATGATAACCAGGTTTCTTCTGTGCTGTATAGATGCCATATATTGCAGCAAAGGAAAGTTGGTTTCTAAACTTGGTCTTGGTACTTTGCGGTATAATTCTGGCTTCTCCTCTGCCTAGTGGAGCAGGTGTGCAGGTGAGCAATGACATGACCTCCACTTGCACCTTCTGCAACCTGAAAAGGGTCTCCCCCCCCCCGCTTTTTCAGTTACAAGAGACAGAAGCCTGTGTTTAGGATAGCCCCAACCAAAGAAAAAGATGCCTCAATAGCTCCAATTAAATGCTTCCTCTGTTGCAATGAAGTACTCTGGCAGGCTTGAGAGCTTGGCCTTAGGAGCTGCCTGTCAAGAAGGAAGCTCCCTCTACAACAGAGACTGGAAGCAGGAGAAAAACACAGTTAGCTTGTTTTGGAAATTGGCAAGGCTAGGTGGTGGAGGTGGCTTTCAAAGGAGCCAGTAGATCCAGCACAAGCCCTATTATATTGGAAGGGCAGCACTCAGTCTTTTTTCAAGAGACCACTCTGTATGGTTATACTTTCTATCCGGAAACCCATTTGGTTGTTTAGTTACAGCTCTTGTGTGAACTTTATTGGGGATTCCTCTCCTACAACTCTTCCCCACTTTCTTCTCAAATCAGCTTATTGATTTAAGAATCCTATGCCCTTTTAAAATGTGGTGGGGGTTTTAAGGCGGGGATTATTGGGCTGTTGTTGTTTTTATTTTGATGATGTATTTGGTGGTTTTATATTTTGATTTTATTCTTTGAACCACCCTGAGACCTGCGGGTAGAGGGTGGTATAATTAATTAATTAGTTTTTTTGAGATCAAGGGGGCTCCTGACCCTACCAGGGTATGGTGTGATGGCAGCTGAACTACACAAAACTGAAACTGGTTGATGGGAGAGCCCAGCTGAGAATTTATCTGTAGCTGGAAGCAAAGTATACCCAAACAGATGAGACATATTCACAAGCAGAACCACCACATTTATCTGAAGAAGTGTGCATGCACACGAAAGCTCATACCCCCCCAAAAAACCTTAGTTGGTCTCAAAGGTGCTACTGGAAGGAATTTTTTGTTTGTTTGTTTGTTTTGATTATTCATTGTGATTCATGATGGTCCCCCCCCCCATTCTTCTTCCAGTTAAATCAGGGTTAAACATGCACACACACCTTTCCCCTTATACCTTAAAAACATTTGGTTTGCAGATTAGGACAGTGAAGCAGTGAGCTCATCGCTAGGTAGGGATTTGAACCTGGGTCTCTCTAGTCAGAATCCAACACCCTACCCATTATACCACACTGACCCTCCTGATTTAGGACTGAGAATAGTTTTCCTGAATCCAAGTGTCGCAAATGAAGCTATTTATTACTTCAGGCTACAATTCCAATTTCTTCCATTAGATTCCAAGGCAGTCATTGAGTTATTATTATTTATTAAATACATCGTCAAAAAGAGAACGAACTTCATCCATGTCATTTCTGCCTGTGACCCTCTGGGTAGCGTTGGGCTCCTCTCATCAGCATGAGCCTATATGGTTTAATTGCATTTCATTATTTTACATTGTTGCAATGCACAATTACAGGGATCATTTGCTATAATCCTTATTGTAATAACCGGCAACTACATAAGAGTATATATTTAAAGATGATGAATAAATCAAGTTAATTTGGATATGCGTAAGATATTAAAAATAAATTTAAGGAACCGCAGAAAGAGGGGGGAAGGAAGCCAAGTTTTAAAATGTCAGAATGATTGTAAAATCAGTGAAATGTATATATCTGAAAAGTATAAATAAAATAAAATAAACAAGTTGCTCCACACAGCACAAAAAATAATAATACAGGGATCACTTGCGATGAGGAGCAGAATGCAACGTTTGTAAATTGAAATATGATGGGCATGGGAGGTATGCAGTTCTCCAGATGTGACTGCAGGCCCAACTCCTATCCTAACAGCACAGAAGCCATGTGTGTGTAAATTTGTGTGTGTGTAAATAATAATAATTTGTACCCCACCCATCTGTGTGTATACACACACACATATAGACCCAGTATATATATTAAACACACACACATATTGTGGGTACCTATATGTGTGTCTGTGTGTAGAGAGCAAAAGTATGACCACAAGCATTTCACAGCCATAATAATACTAATATTTTATTATTTATACCCCGCCCACCTAGCCAGGTTTCCCCAGCCATTCCACATAAAGCTATTGAAAGGCATGCGAGGTGGGAAGGCAGAGCAGCGCTATGACTCGAGTCAATTTCGGGCTGCGGAGCAACGTTTTCTGAACATGTGGAGGGAAAAGATTTCGGGGACTGAAGTTACCTCACACGGGACTTGGGGGAGGTGGGATGGGAGAGAAAGCACAGCGCATGCGCCGCCGAGCGCTCAGAAACCGGCAGCTCTTGACGTTAGCGGCTACTCCCCTCCCCTTCCTCCCCCCCCACCGCCCGCGCGCGCTCTCTCTCTCCCTCCCTCCCTTCTCTCTTACCTTCGGCGCCGCCAACCGCTTCCCTGTCCTCACCGCCCCGCTCCACGCGCGGCTCCCGAGCAGCACGCGCCCAACCGCCGCCACTACCATATTTGCTAAGGGAGAGGAGGGCGGGGCAGACAGAGAGAGACCCCTCCCCTATCTGCCGTATTCCGTTCAGTGGCCCCTTCCAACTGTCGCACACGCAGCAGCACGACGGAGGAGACGTCGCGCCTGATTTGCCGCAAAACGCGGCGGGCGGGCGGGGGGAGTGTTGGAGGAAAGAAGAGTGGACGCTCCGCCCTCAGGAGGAGTCATGTGACTCTCGAGCTGTGAAGTGGCAAAGCCATTCATAGTTATGTTGCCGCGCGTAGCCTCTGAGTGGGAAGGGGAGCAACATTCTTACACGGAGGTTTTAGAAATTTATTATATATATATATTTATATATATTTGCTTGCCTGTTTCTGTTTTGAACCCCGGGGAGCCGCAAAATCCAGAGGAAGGAGGAAAGGCTGCTATTTTTTCAGGGCTGTCCGCAGTTGCCAGGTGTTTAAAAGAAAAATAATGAGTGGCTGCTGTGTAATCTCCCAACCGTAGGATATTCAGCATTATTAAGGGACATCTATGGATAACCGACTGGATCTTCAGTAGTTCTGCAGTAAAAAAAAGTAGATAGGTTTGCTGTGTCTTTAAAACGCATTCAAAGCACATTTTCTGCCCCCCTTCTCAAAGATTTCTAGGTACAGTAGTTTGTTAAGTGGTGCTGGGAATTGTAATTCTGTGCAGGGTGAACTTCAGCTCCCAGAATTCTTTGAGGGGGTGGGGAACGTGCTTCCAATGCTTCTTCGTGTCTTGTTATTGTTCATTTTGTTAGGATAACACACTAGTTTCAGGGCTGGGAAAAAGTAAATTAAGGCTGCCGTCTTATTCGCACTTGCCTAGGAGTATAGGACTGAGTTAAACCCGGAAATGTGCAAGAAGGAATGCAAATTTGCATGAACCGTAAAATTTGTGCTTCTTGGGGACAGTTGGCATTCTGGGAAAACGCCCAGATGTAATGAAGTCAGCATCTTTCCCCACTTAGTTGGAATTCTTTACTTTTTTGGTGTGATGCAACATTGAAAAGGAAAAATAGCCACTAATAGTCACTCAACATTAGTTACCGGTACCAACACTGTTTCCTAACATTCAATCCTTCGGCCCAGGGAACTCTGGGAATTGGGGCTCTGTGAAGCGATGAGGGAGACCCTAGCAACTTTCTGCACTCTTAAAAAACTACAGGATTCGGGGGGGACGGGACCCATGACTGTATAAATGATATAATACTGCTTGTATAGTACTGCTTATATAGTGTGTGTAGTATAGTGTATAGTGTGTAAATGTATAGTGCAGATGGTGTCTATATTAAAATTACCAAAAAAATCTTCAAACAATTTACCACTGATGGTATGCTAAGCAGACCTGGATTTATCCATGTTTGCAAGACGGAACCGCAGCAAGGTGAAGAACAAATGCTTCTGGAATCCATAGTTCTGCAGTGAGTGACATCCAACATTGATTTCAATAGATCTACTCTGTATATGAATAATGTCAGATACTGCCCAAAATGTTGTGGCGACTGTTAATCAAATGCCTGATTTGACCTCCAGAAAATGGTGCAACCTGCCGGGACGTCATCTGTATTTAAGTTGTTTGATTTTAAAAATAATAATTTTATTGGGTTTTAGCTGTTTTGGGAACCTGTAGGACAAAAAGCAGCATACAGTATACTGAATAAATAAAATAATAAATCAAAGGCTCTGGCTCAGAGAACACGTGCCTTCTAACCTACAGACAGATGGGGAAACAGTAACATGAAATCTAAAACCCCCGCAATCAGTTGCTTTCCAATCTACAACCAAACACCACGTCACTATTTCCAATATATTCACTCTCCCTTTTCCAAAAGATTTTGGCATCTTAACTGCATAATTGCAGCTAAATGTAGTATACAATCTGCCTGGGGATGTTGAGTGCAAACCTCTTTCCTGTTAGAAAGAATGGCCAGTGCATATTACATCCAGCAACGCCTCTGTCATTCCAATTGCTGTATAGGCTTCCCCTCTTGCCAGGGAAGCCAGCTGCAAATTCAAATGTGCCTGCATTAATGGGAAACATTTCAAACACAGGTAGTTAGTTTTAAAACTGCCATTTCTTTTGCATGCACTGATAAAAATCAACATTTATTCAATATGCAATTTCCTTGATTACTTTGAATATTTTTGACTATTTTCAAAAATGGCACCACACCTATCTGTGAGCTCTGCACACTGGTTTTGGTTTACTCAAATGCCCTTTCTACAGACCTCAATTTCAGGTTCTACCCTACTAAGATTGCAAGCCTAGAGAGAATGAACGATCAAGAATGCTATATCTGGATCAGAGGATTTCTCTCTGTTTCAAGTGTACAGCAATTACGATAAAAAGTATGCTTGGCACAGAAAAAGAACAATGTTTTATCGTTTTTACATAAATGTAACATTACAAGCCTGTGACACTGAATAAAAGAAAACCTGCATGATGTTTAGGCTACAAAACAGTGGAGATGGGTGACCTCCAATTTGTGTTGGAGGTCATCGGGTTTCATCTCTGGATCTAATCTGTGACCGGCCCCTTCTATAATGCTGAAGCCACAGGTCACTGTTGATTTCAGAGGTCAGCTACCTCATACAGCGGCAGGAGAGAAAGACCTGTGGCCCTCCAGCTTCTGTGTTGGTGGATTCTTAACTCTCATCAACTGCAACCACCAAAGCCCAATGGTCAGGGATGAAGGGAGTTGTAGGAGACGTTATTATAGAAAAGGGTTCAGAGAAGTAAAAAATAGAGTAGACTGGCCTTTGCCCCTTCTCTACCAAACAGATCCTAAGCCAAAATGATAAAACCACACAATTCTCAAATCTCTTTGCCTCTCATTCTGAAAACAGTATGATCCTGATAACGACGTTACTGTCGTATGCATGCCCCATCTGTAACTTTGGTTCTCTGAAATCCTATGATTTCCTTTGCTGCTTTCTCCTGACATTTGAATAAGGAGGGACTGAATGGTGGTTTTGGCGGGGCTATTCCTTCCACATCTCCGTCCATTGTCTCTTCGCCACTTTTCTTGATAGGCCTATTACTCTTGTCTTGATACAGGAATTTCCCCTCCAATCTTGGCAGGGCCATTTCTTCATCTTCGCCTGACAATGATCTCTCTCCTTTTTTTGCTCACAGCGCTACAGCATTTTCCTTAAAAAAAACAACAGAGACATGTACTTTACTCCTAAATAAGAAATTGGATGATAGCAGTACTTTCTTATAGTGTCATTTCTTGCCTGGATCAAATTAGTCTTTTCTGTAATAGAGCCATGGAGGCATGTGGCGTTTCAAGAGGACAGAGCCATTAAGAACACAAGAGTCCTGCTGGATCAGACCAAAGGCTTATCTAGTCCAGCATCCTGTTTTCACAGTGGCCAACCATCAGCAAGGGGAAACCCAAAAGCAGGGGATGAATGCAACAGCACACTCTCCGCCCAAGTTCCCCAGCAATTGGTGTTCAGAGGCATACTGGCATAGCGCAAGCCATTGTGACTAGTAGCCCCTGGTAGCTTTATCCTCCAGGAATTTGCCCTAACTCCCTTTTTAAGCTAATCAAGTTGGTGGCTAGCACTACATCACGTGACAGCAAAGCTTAACTATATGCTATTTGAAGAAGTGCTTCTTTTTTTGCACTTTGAATCATTAGGAAAGGTAGATTGTGCTTCTGATTACCTTTAATAATAATAACTTTATTATTTATACCCCACCCATTTGACCAGTTGCTCCAGCCACTCTGGGAGGCTTCCAACAGAATATACAAAACCACAACAGAACATCTCACGTTAAAAGCTTCTCCGATACAAGGCTGCCTTCAGATGTCAACAGAACGTTGCATAATTATTTATCAGACAGGAGGGCGTTTCACAGGGCAGGTGCCACTACCGAGAAGGCCCTCTGCCCAGTTCTCTGTAATATCACTTGGATTTTCATGCAGCAGTTCTCAGATAAAAGAGGGGAAGAGGAACTGGAAATGTAACCATGAGTCCCTGAGGAGGAGTCCTCTTAAGATGCCATAGGGCTTTTAGGATGCAATCCTAGATAATCTCTTACCTCAATGCTTATTTGTGGATTGCAACCACTATGCACCCAGACTTGTCTTGTGATCCGATAGGGTTTAAATTTGCATTCCAGAAAGGTGTCTAACAGCCAAACCACTCATGATGTGGGAGAACTTTGATAAGATCTCCCAATATTTTCCTTTTGTTCAGCTGCTGTTGGTAGGCAGCCAGTTTGCTTAGGCAATTATTGGGGGTATGAGGAGAAATATAGGTTTAACCATTCCACACATACTCTGTGCCATTTTCCCATTCTAAAGTACACCCAAACTGTTATTACCTACTGGGGGAAATAGATTGAAGAATACAAGCCATAGTTCCAGATCTCTTGGTTGTGGCTTAATCCTTAGAGTGTTTACACTGGTACTAACCCTTTGCCAATTCTCTGGCGCTTCTGAGCCTGCCTTCATATTGGAAGCTACACCAGCATGTTAGAGGACCCTCTATGGTTATTTCTGGACCGGTGTAGCAAAATGATCTCAGGTCAGAATGGAATGGAATGGAAAATCCAAAATGCATATGTACAGAATCACCATAGCATGGCATTCTTAGAATCAGCATTACTCAAAATAAGTAAGAGCTTTATCTTGAAGGTCACTGCAGTTTGTTTAGTTCTCCAACAGAAGTTTAAAGATTTGTAATACAAATCTATCTATCTCCAACCTAAAGACCTTGGCTTTCACTCTTAGGCTTTCTACACTTTAGGCAATGCAACAGTAATGTCTCTGATACCCAATCAGAATAATTTTGAGTGAAAACTGCCTATTTTTCCTATGAAATATTTGGACATACTGCCCAACCATAGTAATTTTAAAATATATGTATGTATAAAAATAAATGTGTATAACTCCATCAGAACCCGTTTCTTATCCATTACGTATATAAAGGAAACATGAAATTAATATTTTCTGTATTCAGTATTATTTGCTGTACATTCCTTCCCTGCCGTCTTTTGCTGCTGAAAAATTTGTGATGGCTTTCAGACTCCTGATGTTAATCAAGTGTGTGTGTGTGTGTGTGTGTGTGTGTGTGTGTGTAAAATCAGGCATATTATGCAGCTCTACAAGATGCTTTCCACACAGTTTGTTCTGAAATATTATACACATCTCATTTCTTAGACTGATTATATGCTTATTATTTGAGGTTATACTGACAGAGAAATAGCTTTCTCAATGGAACCGTAAAACAGCTGATTACTTCCTGAAGTACCTCTTTAAATAAGAGCCCTCCCAATAAAATACCTTTAACAAATTCCTTTAATCTTGGAATACAGCTTTTAATCACCTTCAAGAGCTGATGCTGCAGCCTCTGAAAGGGCAAAAATGACCATCTTTAGACTGATATATCTTTTGAGCTTGAAAACTAATGTTTTTCTGGTGTCTTGCTTTAATTAATCACCTGTAATTAAAATAGATTTATTTGCATTCTTTCTTGATTTGGAGTGGGAGATTTGAAGGCGTATGCTTCAGCACCACGATGTTGATATGTAATCCTGCTCATATCTATAACAGTAAACAAATAGATCTCAATGGTTTAGTTGTTGGAAAGTCAAGGCCCACTAGTCCACATGATAATAGTCTCTACATCAGTGATGGCTAACCTTGACACTCCAGATGTTTTGGGACTACAACTCCCATCATCCCTGACCACTGATCCTGTTAGCTAGGGATGATGGGAGTTGTAGTTCCAAAACATCTGGGGTGTCAAGGTTATCCATCACTGCTGAGTCTACATTCACAAAGCACAATGGCTACCTCCTCTTCCTCCTCCATTTAAAAATAATGTTTAACTAGATTTTGGATGAGTTTTAGGGATAAATTGTATCCTGTGAGTACCTCTCCAAATAATGGATTTCTGGTTCTCTACCCTCCTTATAACTGCAAGCCACACAACAGCATATTGACTGGTGCCTAATTTCCCCCTCAGACTACTAGACATCCTGGGAACTACATGTCCCCAAATCTGTGTTTGCTGAAATAATGGCATTGGTTCTTAGGTGATGGGAGGGGTGCTTAGCCCTCCAATTCTCCTCTGAAAATATAATAATAATAAAAAGTCTGAGGATATTTCAGGGAAGAGTTGGACCGCAAGGGAAATAGTTCCTTTTCTCAATGTGCGGGGAGTTTTGAAGATGTATGGTAACTCCTTCCATGATGTTACCAAATATGCATTTAATTTATTAGATTTATATCTCACCTTTTCTCTAAAAAGGTCAAAGGAGCATACATGGTTCTGCCCCCCTCCCTCATTTCATCCTCACAACAAACCATGAGGTAGGCTAAGCTGAGAGACAGCAACTGGTCCGAGAGTCACATACCCCTCAACTACCCCAGAGAAAATGGGACATCCCGTTTTTTCTCGTGAGAGGACAGTGGCAAAAATGGGTGTCGTGATCTCACACAATTTCGGGCTGTACTTTTTTCGGGCACAGCAGTCCAAATCACGTGTTTTTGGGTGCCGCATAAGATTGCTGCCCCGAAAAAAAAATTGTGCATAAAGTACAATCCTACCAGAATAAAATAATAGAAGTAGAGATATAGTCCAAGTCTTGGAATCCTTTCTAAGCATGAAATATGTAATGGTGCTGGAACATAAACTGAGCAATCATCTAAATCAAGGGTAGTCAATGTGGTGCCCTCCAAATGTTGTGTAGAGTCCAACTCCCATCAGCCCATGATTGTGGATGATGGGAGTTGTAGTCTACAACATCTGAAGAGCCCCATATTGACTACCTCTGACCTAAGTGATTTCAAATAATAAGTCACATAAAGCGCATCCTCATCACTGGTGCATTAGCATTATCATCATCTGCTAAACAAGAATAGTTTCCAACATGTGCGAGCACATGTATAATAGAATCTTCCTATTCTAGAAGTTGACACCTAGTCAGCAGATTCTATAGGCCCTGAGTTGGGGTGGCAGGATTTCAACGGCACCCCCCTTATATAAATTTAAACACTGTTTACAATAAGCCATTATCATTAATTTGGTGCAAGAGCATCTGGAATGCTGACTGAGGGATTATTCACACTACACTGGAAGTTTCTTGATGGGGTTTTCTCTGACAGTGGTGGCCAGATGGTACATGATTTGGTTCTACCAGGGGAAATTTTCACTCTCTTTCCCCTGCCATTGTCATAAACATTGTAGTAGAGAGGGGGCCCACAGCTGTTCTAAGACTCATAGGATGCAGTTTCTCTTATCTTCCTACATGACCTTTCTCCTGGTGAATCATGGGTAGTTTGAAGGGTTTCTCCCATATTTGACATTGTCAGTTTTGTCAGTTTTTTCAGCTGGTAAGCAACATCCCCTTTAGAACAGTGGAACCAATTAGTTTTTGACTCTTCTCGACCCAGCTTCAACATTGAGGGTCTCCTGAAATAACCTCTTGGACTATGCACACTCTTCCGCTGTTGGAGGCCTACAGGCGTACAACAAAATGGATTGAGAAACAGGAGCCAGGAAGAATTTGATATCTTTCTCATCTGTGCATGGTGTTATGGAGAGTCTAGCTTTTGAACCATAGGGAGGTGTCATTTTCTGCCAAGGTGTCCTCTGATATCTGGAGCAATATCATGGAGGGTGACTCGCATGAAAGTACAGTATATACTATGTTGAGTACGTGTGCTTCTCTCTCTCATTGACCCTGTTATTGTACGTAGGCCATGATGATGGACATGGTTTTTCAACCAGTCATTCGCTTTTTGACAAAAGTAGAAATTGCAGCACCTACTAGGTTATTGCTAGGCTGATGGAAGATTTCCACTTTATTTTGTTACTAGAAATGGTGGAAGAGTCCACAGAACTCAGATCCTTGCCTGATTTGATCCAGGTGTATCACTTCTGTATTTAACAAAATTTAACGTGACCCACATAGGACCGTGAGTCCACTTTACTTCACCTTAGAAGTCACGGTCCTGCACATACCTTTTTGAGGTGGTCCAAGGGCTCCAGCACTTTCTGAGTCTTTTTCTTTTTCAAGTTTTCCTTTCAGAAAGCTTCAGAATAAGTCATCCAGCCACACACAGCCTAGAGTGGACACAGCACAAGTTTTCTTGCCCACTTTGTATGGCATAGAGCAAATCCCCCTGGGAGCAATTTTTAATGACATCTCATTGCTCTCAAAGGCAATTGTACTGGGGGGGGGGGGACGATGACACATGGCTGTTGGACCTATGTGATTCCTAGCTACTTGGCAAATGATTTCTAGACACGTGTAATTTTAGTCATGAAAACTGTTCTTTCTTCCTGTTGCTGTTCCTGAACTGATTTTTAGGCCAGCCTAACTCATTCTTTTCCTGCCAACCTAGCAGTTCGAACGCACATCAAAGTGCAAGTAGATAAATAGGTACTGCTCCGGCGGGAAGCTAAACGGCATTTCCGTGCACTGCTCTGGTTCGCCAGAAGCAGCTTAGTCATGCTAGCCACATGACCCAGAAGCTGTACGCTGGCTCCCTTGGCCAATAAAGCGAGATGAGCACCGCAACCCCAGAGTCATCTGCGACTGGACCTAACGGTCAGAGGTCCCTTTACCTTTACCTTTACCTAACTCATTCTTTACTCCAAAGTGCAGTGCTAATAAGTTCTGTTGCAACTCTTTATGCAGAGGTAAAATCTACTGAACTAGCAGAGGCGAGTAATTCGGTCCTGGTGTTTGAAAGTCATTTTCTCCCATTATCCCAGACATCGGACTGTGGTGGGCTCCCCTTTCCGTTATGCCCCTGTAGCTTGCAGGCTTCCACGTTATTTCAACTGTCTTGGACACTTAATGGGGATGCAGCTGGCAAGAAGGCAAAATGCATCTTTGTTGAAACCAGACATGAGCTGTGAAGCTTCAGCCCTGTACCCACTTACCTGAGAGTAAACCCATTGACTTTTGAGTAATGTTGCACTGAAAGACATTTGTTTTCAGTCAGGGGTATCTCAGTGTGGGTTTGATTTCAGGCTTACTTCAACCATATCTGTGCATCACTCTGGACCGTACAATTCCTTATATTATGTTTCGCTCTATATCCCCCCCTCATCCATTTTCTAACTTCTGTCTTTGAGCATGTGTGTGTGTGTTCAGGTTAAATGAAGAGAACCTTTGCAAATTATAAAATCAATGCATAAAAAACAAAACATATTCATAGTATTGGACCGACTATTTTAATGATTAAATATCTTGGTTTTTCTTTCTTCTTTCTTCTTGCATTCATTTAAATTTTATACTTTGCTTCTTCATTTTGTTAAAAATGAATTGGGGGTAGATTTTGTTTTTGTTTTTTTAAAAAATGAAGTTCTTACTTCAGCCAGGTCACGTGACATGGAGAATAAGATACATATTGTCAGAACAATCAGAAGTCTGCACCCTGGTAAACAAATTCAGGGTTTTATTGTGTGGTGTTTTATGTTATTTCATTTTAGGTAATATTCCTATTGTGATTTTCTTTTTCACCATGCCAAGGTTTATAATTTTTTGTTGCTGTTTGTCACATTTTGATATATATAAATGCATGTCTATTACAAGGGAGATGCAAAAAATTGCTTTGCTTCCAGATGTAAATCAGTTGTATCCACACATTTCAGAGAACATTCCATTTTCATTTCTGGTATACATTAGCCAACCTCCACAACTCCAATTTTATTTAGAGTTACTTTGAAGAGGATTTTGCAGTGTCAAAACAAAGAAATCCAGGGTAGGCCCACTGAAGTTGCTGGGGGTAATCTTCCGTTTCCCGATGAGATGTTGTCCAATAGGACCCTGTTACCACAGGGGCATGGAGGATACTTCTTATTTCCTGCCAGGAGTGGGTACCAGAAGGGGAAGGAAGTACAGCTCTCTTTTATTCCTTTTATCCCTATCAGTACTGGACTGCAGGGAAGGGCCGTAGCTCAGTGCTAGAGCTCATGCCCCTGTGAGATGTTGCAAAAATATGTTTCCAAACTCCTTCTCCTTCACCTTCCTCCCCTCTCAACATTTACCGGTATATCCAAAAATCTGTACTAATCTTTAGAGCTGGTAAGTGCCAGTATGTATCATCCATAAAAGTCCCAATTTCACACTTCTTAGGACTGATTTATTCCAAAGTACTCCAATTGGAGAACAGCCTTTACCAAAGGTGTCATGGACTTTGAAAACGCTCAAACTCAGGACGAAAGGGAGAAACGCGCTAAGAGGAAGGCACGCTTGGCAAAGCCTCACCGTGATCAACTCCCGCCTGGAAATCTATGTCCTCACTGTGGAAGGACGTGTGGATCCAGAACTGGCCTCCACAGTCACTTACGGACTCACAGTTAAGACTGTGTTCATGGAAGACAATCTTACTTGGCTACAAGTGATCACCAAAGAATCCGTAAAAAGTGCTAACTTCATACTTCTTTTGACTGGCTCATTCCAAAGTACATATGGGACCTGCCACAAAATGCTGTGTGATTCGGCCGGCCAGCCTTTCCCTTTTCCAGAACACTCTTTCGTTTTCTTCTTTCTCATCCATTTTTTCAGTTCCCTCCCTCCAATAACCAGGCAACATTTTGTGCTCAGTGCTCATGAGGCTGTTTTGGAGTGTCTCCCCCTTAGGTTCCCCCCCTCCCAAATAATATTCTGTTCACACTTCTACAAACCATGGGGCACTCCCGAACCTGCAGACACCTCCTTCATGTGGAAGGTTGGTGCCATTTTGAGCAAGGATCAACACTGAGCGAATGAGTTTGCTGTTAGTATGTAAGAACCCTAGAATTACATTCAAAGAGAGGATGAAGTCAGATCCTATTGCTTCTCGTTTAGAGGATGCCACTGGAATGGAAAAAGGGTATTTGTGAGCTGGCAATAGTTTATGTGGTTTATCTCAGCAAAACATGCTCTGAGACCCTCTTCATAGGAATTTTGCTTTATCATTCTTCCGGTATGTACATACAAAGGATGGAACATATATTGCCCTTCTTCAATATTCTGCATTTTCTTCCAGTTGACAATATGGCCATTATTCCACTTTGTTGTTGTTCAGTCGTTCAGTCGTGTCCGACTCTTCGTGACCCCATGGACCAGAGCACGCCAGGCACGCCTATCCTTCACTGTCTCTCACAGTTTGGCCAAACTCATGTTAGTAGCTTCGAGAACACTGTCCAACCATCTCATCCTCTGTCATCCCCTTCTCCTTGTGCCCTCCATCTTTCCCAGCATCAGGGTCTTTTCTAGGGAGTCTTCTCTTCTCATGAGGTGGCCAAAGTACTGGAGCCTCAACTTCAGGATCTGTCCTTCTAATGAGCACTCAGGGCTGATTTCTTTAAGAATGGATAGGTTTGATCTTCTTGCAGTCCATGGGACTCTCAAGAGTCTCCTCCAGCACCATAATTCAAAAGCATCAATTCTTCGGCGATCAGCCTTCTTTATGGTCCAGCTCTTTCTTATTACTTACCTTGTAATAAGAAAATAGCTAACAGGCTTTAAGTTGAGCAGCAAGTAAGATGAACACCTTCACACTGGTAAATACAATCCATTGAAGAGGCTGAGGCAATCTGAGGAATAGCGTCATTGCAGGGGACACAATTCGGCCAGGATCCTACTCTCTACCATGGGAGGATAAAAAGTCACTATAAACACTAATCATTCGGTATTTCCCTAAGAACAGGCAAACATAAATGGTTAGCACTGAGAAATAATGTTTCCTATATAACTCAGCTCAGGGCAGAGGCTGAATAGAATCACAGAATCATAGAGTTGGAAGAGACCACAAGGGCCATCCAGTCCAACCCCCTGCCAAGCATAGTGTCACACCTTTCCGTCTTCTTCCTAAGGGGAAATAATTTGTTTGGAATAATGCATGGATTCTTTAGTAGAGAAAGTACCTGAATGTAGCCTCCTATGTAATTAAAGTGATTGTTCATTTTTCTGAGATTCTTGTATTATTCCAGAAAGTGGGGGAAGAAGGTGAATAAAACATGTTTTGGGGAATTCCACAATGTTTTGACTTTTGCCCCATGCCTTTTCATATTCTCCACTTTCAATATTAGGCTCCCACTATTAGCAATGCAACATCACCAGTAAGCTATTTCCACCTCTCCTGAAAATTCTGATAACAATAATGATGCTGTTTCTATCTGGGAAACTCTGTTGTCTTCAATAATATCGCTTATAATTGACCCCATCATAGGTGCAAAAGTGCAGATACCTCTTTCCGAAATGTCATTGAAAATCACATTCTCACTAAAAAGGAATGCATTTCAATTATGAATTTTTGAGATATAGCTATATATTTAGAGAGCCTAATCTGCCCAAACACCATTTGCAGCCAATATATGCCATAAGTGCCGGCTGATTCTGAAACTGAGGACAAACGTAGTTAAACTTGTTAATGTCATTCGCTATATCTCGTTTAATAAGACGACCCTTTTCTTGTTTCTCATTTTAAACTATCGGTAGTGCTTCTCTCCATTCAGAATTAGAGCAAACACAAAAGCACAGCAGTAATCTTAATTTCTGAGCCTTGTTGAAACTCTAAACACACATATCTGACAGATACAACCGAGATTAATGAGCCATGACCAGAAGTTTGATTTTTCTGTCAAGTGCTCCCATCCGTTTTTAATAAACAGAGGAACAACATAAACTCCAGAACTTGCTCTTTGCTGTTTAAGCAAAGCAGGTTCCTTTATAGCTATATGTCAGAGCTCTGTTATGGCTCTGGCACCCAGATCCTAAAAATATGCATAGCTGCCACAGTGCATCAATATAGCTACATCATCATTCTGTTAAAAGGCAGCAGAGCAGTTCTGTCTTGCCACGTTATGTCAGTTTCATTCCAACTGGTACCTGTAACCGGATTCAAAGGCCATTATAACCCTCTTCAGGCGCTACCATTAAGAAAACATATGAGGAGGGCAGTGGAAACTAACACACTAGCTCTATCCCCCCACCCTTGTTGTTTACATTGTCCACCAACCCGAGGAGTGCAACAATCTGAAGAGGAGAGCTTTCCTTCCACCTGGAGGCTGGCTTTGCATTTGTGCTGGTCCCATGGGTTACCCGAAAGGCAAGGTCCAAGTCCGGTCCATGGTCAGAGGCGCAACGTAAAGGCAGTCCATAATCACTGAAGCTGGGTGCAGGGCAGGGAGTCAGGCAAAGTCAGGAACAGGTAGGCAAGCAGGGAACCAGGGCGGGTCAGGAGCTCAGGCAGGTAAGCAGGACAGGTTTCAAGCAGGAATTGGTAACCAACAATGTTGCCCCTGCAACTTGGGGCTGGGGCTGGCCGGCTTTTATCTGCCCCGAGGAATAGGGCGGCCCCGATCCTCTGGTGACTTGCCTCTCCTGGCTTGGAGGCGAGCACTCCTCCTGCGGGAACTCAGTTCCCTTCGCCTCTCTGCCCTGAACCTCTGCAGCTCAGGAGAGGCTGGAGAGTTACCGGACCCAGAGGCAACTTCAGCTTCCCCTGACAGGGCGGGGAGTGGAGCACCTGCAGGCAATGGGTCCTCCATCCCATCAGGAGCCAGAGCAGACTCAGCAGATGCCTGCACCTGAGGATCCAGCACAGGTGAGGACCCTTCAGACTCAGGCCCTAGCCCCGGCTCTGCTGGTCTTGGACGCAGGGAATCCTATGCAGGCTGGGATCCCTCAGGTTCAGCATCTGAGTCTGATTCCCAGGCCATCATAGCATTTAAGAATCCTGGTTTTCCCGGGTTCCAAATCACATAGGGAATCCCAAAAAATCCAGGACGCTCCCCCCTTCAGACAGTTCTCATGTTGCCATCCTCCACACAGAGGCCAAATGCAGAGCCCAGATTGCTTCCTGTGGGGAGAGGTGTTCCTTGAGGTATTAGGGCCCTGAGTTGCCTATGCCTGCATAGGTCAAAAACAGCATTTTGAACTGAGCTTGGAAACTAATCTGTAGGCAATGCAGTCATGCCAGATTTGGCTTTATAGTACATGCTCAGAATGTCTTGCCACGGTCAGGAATCTGAACATGGCATCAGATGCTGTTTCCAAGCCATCTTCAAATGCAGCCTCATGTATAACACATTACAGTAATCTAACCTAGTGGACTGGACGAATCCCAAACCGGAATTAAGATTGCCGGAAGAAATATCAACAACCTCAGATATGCTGATGACACAACCTTGATGGCAGAAAGTGAGGAGCAATTAAAGAACCTTTTAATGAGGGTGAAAGAGGAGAGCGCAAAATATGGTCTGAAGCTCAACATAAAAAAAAATAAAAAATTAGATCATGGCCACTGGTCCCATCACCTCCTGGCAAATAGAAGGGGAAGAAATGGAGGCAGTGAGAGATTTCACTTTCTTGGGTTCCATGATCACTTCAGATGGTGACAGCAGTCACGAAATTAAAAGACACCTGCTTCTTGGGAGAAAAGCAATGGCAAACCTAGACAACATCTTAAAAAGCAGAGACATCACCTTGCCGACAAAGGTCTGTATAGTTAAAGCTATGGTTTTCCCAGTAGTGATGTATGGAAGTGAGAGCTGGGCCATAAAGAAGGCTGATCGCCGAAGAATTGATGCTTTTGAATTATGGTGCTGGAGGAGACTCTTGAGAGTCCCATGGACTGCAAGAAGATCAAACCTATCCATTCTTAAAGAAATCAGCCCTGAGTGCTCACTAGAAGGACAGATCCTGAAGTTGAGGCTCCAGTACTTTGGCCACCTCATGAGAAGAGAAGACTCGCTGGAAAAGACCCTGATGTTGGGAAAGATGGAGGGCACAAGGAGAACGAAAGAGGACAAGATGGTTGGACAGTGTTCTCAAAGCTACCAACATGAGTCTGACCAAACTGCGAGAGGCAGTGGAAGACAGGAGTGCCTGGCGTGCTCTGGTCCATGGGGTCATGAAGAGTCGGACACGACTAAACGTCGGACAACAAAGAGTCAGACAACAACAACCTAGTGGTTACCAGAGCACATACAACAGAAGTTAGGCTGTCCCTGTCAAGAGAGGGCTGCAGCTAGGGCACCAGTCGAAGATATTGGAAGGCACTCCATGCCACCGAGGCCACCTGAACCTCAAGTGACAGTAATGGCTCCAGAAGCACCCTCACAACTTGGCCAGACCTGAACTCTCTCTGAAGGAACAGGTTGGCAGTTTGAGCCATCGCTGCCACTGAGACACAACCAGAATATGGAGAACCTTTTATCAGGCCCTAGTTTTTTACTGACGGAGAAACAATTCATTATGTCACCATTTAAGTGACCATTGCATCCAGTAACTGCCATTTTACCGGTATGACTCACAGGACTGGGCCTTAAGCCACTCTGTTTCCCCTCATCTGGTCTGTCTGGGGATACTTTGCCGATACTATCTTTTTCTGTCTTCAGTTTGGCCCAGGCCTCTTTGGAAATGATGCTTTAAACCTTTAAAAAAAAAAAAAAATTCTGTATCTGTAAGTGGAATTAAAAACTACATTGATTGGAATGCATATCCAATTTCAAAATGGCTTTCCTCCATTTTTCTTGATCACATTAATAATGTTCACCACATGATGTATTATAGACTATAAGCCATTCCTAGCATTGTTTATTATATATATATATATATATATATATATATATATATATATATATATCCAAACAGATCTATCCTAAACCTGTTCCACAGAAGCAAGTTCATTTGGTCACAGTTCACCTTATTTCCAAGTAAGAATGAAAAGAGCTGCAAACTTAGGGGACATTCTCTCATATGTGTGGTGCTACACACACACACGGGGACACAGGTGGCGCTGTGGTCTAAACCACAGAGCCTAGGGCTTGCCGATCAGAAGGTCAGCGGTTCGAATCCCCGCGACGGGGTGAACTCCCGTTGTTTGGTCCCTGCTCCTGCCAACCTAGCAGTTTGAAAGCACGTCAAAGTGCAAGTAGATAAATAGGTACCTCTCTGGTGGGAAGGTAAACGCCGTTTCTGTGCGCTGCTCTGGTTTGCCAGAAGCGGCTTAGTCATGCTGGCCACATGACCCGGAAGCTGTACGCCGGCTCCCTTGGCCAGTAAAGCGAGATGAGAGCAGCAAACCCAGAGTCGTCCGCGACTGGACCTAATGGTCAGGGGTCCCTTTACCTTTACACACACACACACACACAGACAGACAGACAGACAGACACACACACACACACACACACACACACACACACACACTGCTTCCACAGCAGTGCATCTCTTTCCCCCACTAATGTCTCCTCCACTCACAAAGTTACGTGCAGGCCTAAAGTTGTGTGAATGTGTGTTGATCTGAGCCCATGCATTGCTGTGCCCAGGGCAGAGACTGGAACGTCCCCTACAGCTAATATATGCATTACTGAGAGCCAGCGAGGTGTAATGGTTAGCGTGTCAAATCCCCACTTGGCCATGAAGCTCAATAGGTGCCCGTGGGCCTTATTGCCTCTCCACCTAAACTACCCAGCAGGGTTGTTGCGGGGATTAAAGAAGGAGGCGGAGAACCATGCATGCCACCTCGAGCTCCTTAGAGAAGGTGGTATAAATGCCGCAAAGAAATAACTAATGGCAGGGATGCGGAACAGGTGGCCCTTTTGACGCTATTGGACTCTCCTGGGAAAGGTTGTAGTTCAATCGCAGAGCATCCACTTCTCATGCAGAAGGACCCAGGTTCAATCCGCAATATCTCCCAGTAAGAGCAGGACTAGGAAAGACCCTGTCTCTGAAATCCTGGAGAGCCACGACCAGTCATTGTAAAGAATACTGAACTAGATGGACTAATGGTCTGAGTGTGTGAGACAACTCCCTTTGTTCTTATTGCCCAGGTTGGCTGGGGTTAATTGGAGTCAGAGTTGAACAACATTTGGAGGGCCAGAGTTTCCCCTTCCTTGCATTTTGGCATAATTGCTCCTTTTTTTCTTCTTCTTTTTTTAGCCCAATAGAAATGCCTAAAGCCAAACAGTATTCCCTGCGTTTTATTCTTTCCTTGACTTGAATATACATTTTTTTACTTCCAAGTACAAGGGATTGGAAGCAGGCAAGAAGAAAGCCTAAGCGGTTTATTGCAACATCATGAGATTCTTTGTTCTTGCGTGTCGTTTCTTACATTACATTTATTCCCCTGAAAAATGCAACACAAACACATTTGAGCTAATCTGAAATTAATGTTCGAGTGACTTTATACTACTGAAACACGAAGCATTTCCTTCTCATTCTCTTTCCTTTTCACCCACTTCCGCAAAAGATGAAAGGAGCTGAAAACAAAACAGAAGATTATCGCAGGGCATTTGACACCCAGGGGATTTGCAAGAAAAAAACCCAAGATGCCATAAATCTTACTGACCACTGAATGTCACTGTTTCTCCATACTTGCAGAGGTGGGAGGGAATTTACCTGGTAATGTAAAACAGTGTTCTTAAGGTAGAAAGTTTTGGTAAGCCTGTGTGCGAAGAGACTGAGAGAGGGAGGGGAATAAAAAAAATTGCCCCGATTCTCAAGCTTTGAAATTCAGTGCAGCCAAGAAAGCTGGAGCTGAATTGGATTTCATGGATCTGGCACTCAGCAGACATAAACACTGAAGCAGTGTTCTTTCAGCAACTCTTCCTCCTCCTGAGCATGTGCAATACAAGGTCTGAGGACCCCCCCCTTGCTGTCATACGATAGAGCACATATGATACCCATGTGCAAAACATTCCTGGTACAGAACAGTCATGAAAGGCAGACTGCTGTTGATCAGTTCAGATTTACACCATCAGATAAAACAGGAGTAGAACAGTAGCAGATTAATAACTGCAGTATTAATTCATTTAAAGAAATCTCATTTCTCATTAGATGTGATCTCCAGCTGTCTAATCTTTGAGTAGGGATGGGCGGGGGGGGGGCAAATTAGATTCAGCCTTCATTTAAAGGTGACTTTACCTAATTTGCAGTCTCTGAAACGATATGCGATCCGAAACTTTGAAATTCGTGTTTCTCTGAATGTTGCGATGCAGTTCTTTAACTAAGTAACATGCCTAAAATGTATATATTAGTGAAAATAACATTATTATTATTTTTTAATAAAAATGCATTATATTAGGGGAAATTGTATGGGGGAAAATGTGTATCGTAGTGACAAATTTTCATGAGGACTTAAAAACTGTGGGATGTATAACACTGGTGCAGTCAATCACAACATTCCTAGAG
Organism: Darevskia mixta; assembly: GCA_034641385.1. NCBI lineage: Eukaryota > Metazoa > Chordata > Lepidosauria > Squamata > Lacertidae > Darevskia > Darevskia mixta. The sequence goes on from JAWWNH010000063.1 coordinate 5,185,264, forward strand.
TGTACACAAAGGGGGCTTGGTCCTCCAGGTAGAGTTTCCTGTGCCAAGACTGAAATCACTTCCTTTGCGTGACCAGAAGTGGGAGTGGCCTTACCTGTAGCTATTCAAAGATACAGGTGAGCTGCTACTCTCTCTCTCTTCCCACCAGGACTCCGAGGATGCAACATCTCAGGAGATGCTCTCTTGGCTTCCAGCCAAGAGAGGCCCACATGGAGCCTTTCTCCCTTAAGGAGAATCTCCACATGTACATACATTTAATCTAAGCTAGCCTGCCTTCTGAGACTTATATATTCTTGGATGTTTGTGAGTAAAACCTTTATACTTTTATAAGCTTATGTGTCGTGTATTTTCTGTTAAGAGGGAACCAGGGGATATATGCCAGGAATCTGCCTTGTTCTAGAAGTTCATAGGAACTTAAACGCCACGCTTTGCTGCGCTTTATTGGGGATGAGAAACTCTGCTAGTTTGGAGCTTGTTAGCACAAGCTGGGATAGGAAATATTAATCAATATTCCCTCATCCACATTCCCTCTCATCTCCCACAAAGGGTTTTGAGGCCCAGAACTGCGTATTTTGTGTATTTTTAAAGGATTGCTTTGGATTGTGATTTTTGGCAGAGTAGTATTTTTCTGTTTGTACTTCCTGGTAAGCACATGGTCCTTTGTTCTCCATTGTGCTGTGAAAAGGGGGATTAGCGACCCCTCCCCTCCCTCAGAGCTCACAGACCTCAGAGGCAGTGAAGATTAGTTTGCATTTTGAGATTTTTAAGTTTTGATTTTTGAATTTTAGCCATTTTTGGGAATTTTTTGAAATTTTGAAAATTTTTAAATTTTTGAGGATTAAGATGGCAAGCTCAGGTTTTGATAGTGAAGCAAGATCAAGCTTTATGCTGCTGAATGATCGTAACTTTGTGCAATGGAAGCAGCGCCTTTTAGTGCATCTTGGTGCAAAACAAGTGCTTAAAGCGGTGAAAGATCCCAAACCTGATTTTGCTGATTTAACCAAGAAAGCAGATTGGGAAAGGCAAGATGCAGAAGCTAAACACATAATTTTGAGCAGTTTGAAAGATGAGCATTTATCTCTGATTGACTATGAAAGTGATGCATCTCAGATTCTAAAGGATATTGAGAGGGTTTATGCACAATCATCAGAGAACTCTTATAGACATTTATTGGATAAACTGCTGAAGTTAAAGATGAATTCCAGAGAACAATTTACAGGGCATTTTAAGGACTTTAATGAAATTGTTCAAAGGATTGCCCTAACTCCCAGAGCTTTTGATGATGCAACCAAAGTGACTTTTATGCTGGCATCATTAGGAAAAGAATTTACTTCATTTAAGAGTATAATGGATCACACCAGAGATTTGACTTTTAATGAACTAGTAAATCACTTAAGAGAGGAATGCAGAGATTACCTTGATTCTCCGCAAAGGAATCCAAGGAGGGACACAAGTTATGTTTCTAAACAATTTCCCAAGTCTAAGGAAGTGTCCAAAGAATTAATATGCCATAACTGCAATTTAAAAGGGCACATTGCAAGGAGTTGCCAGAAGCCCAAGAATAAGTCCCGCCCCTTTCAACCAAAAGGTGAAAAGAAGGGGGGTCACGAGCGTACATTTCTACTGCAAGAAAAGAGTTTAAATGTGCAAAGAAATGAAAGGAAAAGTGACCAATTTATTTTAGATTCGGGAGCTACATGCCATTTTGCGCATAAAAGAGAATATTTCAGAGAAATTAATGATAGTGAATGGACTGAAATCCAGATTGCTGATGGAAATGTTCTAAAATCACAAGGTGCAGGTTCAATGCGTTTGAAATTCAAGGTGAACAATGAATCTCTTGAAACAACTGTGCCTAATGTTCAATATGTCCCAGAATTGAATTGTAACTTGCTTAGTGTGTCTGCTTTAGACAAGAAAGGTTTCAAGGTTACATTTGCCAATGGAGAATGCAATGTAACGAAAAATGATGAGGTTTATGCTCAAGGGAAACTAATCAATGGTGTTTATGAGATTAACGTTTCAGAAAACCAATCAGCACAAGTCGCCCAATCCAAGCAGAAGCATGAAGCAGATCTGGAGCTCTGGCATCGAAGACTGGGTCACTGGGATATCAGAGTCATCCAGGAACTGCAGAATGGAGATCTTGTGAGAGGTCTACAGGTAAACAAAAGTAACACACCCACACCAAAGTGTATAACTTGTGTAAGTGAAAAAGGAGTCAAACCTTCTTTCCCACGTTGTGCAGAAAAGAGAAGCACAAAAGTTCTGGACATTGTGTACACTGATTTAGCTGGACCTATGAATATACCTTCTTTAGGAGGAAATAGGTATATTCTTATCTTTTTGGATGATTATTCAAAGTTTTGTGTGGGATACCTTCTCAAAGAGAAGAGTGAAACAGTGGAATTGTTCAAGCAATACGTAAGCATGGTCAAGAACAAATTCCATCGAGCACCCACCACCCTAATGTCCGATAATGGTGGGGAGTTTTGCTCACGTGAAATGGAAGCCTTCATGGCTTAGGAAGGCATAGCACATGTGACCACAGTAAGCTACACACCTCAACAAAACTCTATTGCTGAGAGGAAATTTAGGTCCATCCTAGAGATGACAAGGTGTATGCTAAAAGGATCCAACTTGTCGAAGAAACTTTGGGGTGAGGCAGCAAATACTGCGATTTATATACAGAATAGGCTGCCAACAAAAGGCACAGAGCGCACGCCATTTGAACTTTGGCATGGAAGAGTCCCAAATTTGTCACACATACATGTATTTGGAAGTTTGTGCTATTACCACGTGCCCAAGGAGCACAGACACAAACTTGACTCCAGAGCAAAGCCTGGTATCCTAGTTGGATACGCTTCTGGAGGAAAAGGCTACAGAGTTGTGGACTTACAAACAAGGAAAACAAGTTCACATCACGTGATTCATTTTGAGGAGTATGAAAAGGCTGACACAAGGAACACAGCAATTGACTGTTCCAATGAGCCACCAACAGAGGAGTTTGTAAGTTTTCCTTTTGAAGCCATACCAGAAACTAATCCACCTCCTAGTATTGTACCTCCTAGTGTTGTAGCACCCCCTACAGATGACACCCCAGAAGACGCGGAGGACCAGATGTCAGAAGGCTCCAGAGACGAAGAGGACCCGTATGCAGGGATGCCGCCATTGGAAGGAGATGAGGAAGCTGATGCGGTTCAACAAGAGCCAGAGGTCAGACGTTCCTCCAGGTCCAACAGAGGCGTTCCACCACTACGACTGTCCTACTTTGCAGGGTCGGCGCCACCACAGGAACCTTCCACGTGGGAACAGGTTCAACGGTTGCCAGCTGCTGAGGCCAGTCTCTGGAAGCAAGCCGCGCAGGAAGAGATGGATGCACTGCATCGCAACAAGACCTGGACCCTGACAGAGCTACCTCCTGGTAAGAAGGCAATTGGGTCCAAGTGGGTGTTCAAGCTTAAGAAGGGGTCAGAAGGGGAGGTGCAACGCTACAAAGCTAGGCTTGTAGCACAAGGATTTTCACAACAGTATGGCGAAGACTATGATCAAGTATTTGCGCCTACAGTGCGATACAGCAGTGTTAGATTACTTCTAAGTATTGCAGCATCTAAAGGCCTATCAGTCCGTCATGTCGACATAGCAACAGCTTTTCTTCATGGGACGATTTCTGAACAGATTTATATGAAGCAGCCCAAAGGCTTTATCAAGCAAAATGAGGCACATCTTGTATGTAAACTTCAGAAAGGAATTTACGGTTTGAAACAAGCTGCAAGAGCATGGAACCAGAAATTACATGAAATGCTGGTTCAGCTTGGGTACAAGCAGTCAACAGCTGACAAGTGCCTGTACACTAAGAACAGAAATGGACAATTCTCTTACATTCTGGCTTTTGTCGATGATTTATTAATATCAACGTCCAATGACAGAGACTATAAAGACATAGTCAGACATCTCAACAAAGAGGTGGAAGTAAAGGAATTGGGACTTGTCCAGTATTACTTGGGAATTCAAATTGAGAGAGAAGAAGACGGCTCATTTCTTCTCAGCCAGAAGCAGAAGATAATAGAACTGATAGAAAGCATGCAGATGCAAGGTGCACACCCTGTCGCGACACCCATGGCCACAGATTTTCTAAAGAATCAGCAAGATTCGAAGCTGCTGCCAGACAACAGCGAATACAGGTCAGCGATTGGTAAACTTTTGTATTTGGTTACTACCAGCAGACCTGACATAGCAAGTGCAGTGGGGATCCTAAGCAGAAAAGTGAGTTCTCCCACTGAACATGACTTGGGTGGGGTCAAGAGGGTGGTGCGTTACCTCAAGGGTACAATGAATTGTAAATTAAGATTGCCAGCTGTAAGGGACCCTAAGTTGGTTGGGTACAGTGATGCAGATTGGGCTGGGGATAAGGCGGATTACAAATCCACAAGTGGTTATGTTTTTATGTTTGGAAATGCACCTATCATATGGGGCAGTTATAAACAGAAATGTGTAGCCTTATCGTCCACAGAGAGTGAATATATTTCAGCTTCGGAAGCATGCAGAGAAATCATCTGGCTGGATCAACTCCTGACAGACTTTGGTTTGCCGAGAAAAGGACCTGTCAGCTTGATGGAGGACAATCAAGGCTGCCTGCAGCTAGTGCAAACCGAAAAGTTCCTTGCACGTTCAAAACACATTGGGGTCAGGTACCACTTCATTCGCCAGATGATCCAAGATGGACTAGTAGAAATGTCCTACTGTAATACTCAGGAGATGACTGCGGACATTCTCACGAAACCCTTGCCACGAGAGAGTTTCCAGAACCTGCGTGTCAAGCTGGGACTCTGGGTGGTTGAATAAAGTTGTTTTATGTTTGTTAAATGTTGTTCAGACTGAGAAGGGGTTTGTGGGATGTATAACACTGGTGCAGTCAATCACAACATTCCTAGAGTGTACACAAAGGGGGCTTGGTCCTCCAGGTAGAGTTTCCTGTGCCAAGACTGAAATCACTTCCTTTGCGTGACCAGAAGTGGGAGTGGCCTTACCTGTAGCTATTCAAAGATACAGGTGAGCTGCTACTCTCTCTCTCTTCCCACCAGGACTCCGAGGATGCAACATCTCAGGAGATGCTCTCTTGGCTTCCAGCCAAGAGAGGCCCACATGGAGCCTTTCTCCCTTAAGGAGAATCTCCACATGTACATACATTTAATCTAAGCTAGCCTGCCTTCTGAGACTTATATATTCTTGGATGTTTGTGAGTAAAACCTTTATACTTTTATAAGCTTATGTGTCGTGTATTTTCTGTTAAGAGGGAACCAGGGGATATATGCCAGGAATCTGCCTTGTTCTAGAAGTTCATAGGAACTTAAACGCCACGCTTTGCTGCGCTTTATTGGGGATGAGAAACTCTGCTAGTTTGGAGCTTGTTAGCACAAGCTGGGATAGGAAATATTAATCAATATTCCCTCATCCACATTCCCTCTCATCTCCCACAAAAACAACAACCAGAATTCACAAACTATTTTGAAAATGTAGAGAACTGAACTGAAGACTGGAAACGGAGAGAAACTGAAATTGACAGATTTTCCCATCGTTACCTCTGAGGTACTGAGGAATCGGAAAACAGCTTCCCAAGATGATCTTCATGGACAGACAGGCTCATATGGGCTCAGCTCCATGCCACATCTTCTAATTCCTTTCCATGTTTAAGTAAGTTTCACAAAAGAATTAGTTTTCTCAGCACCTCAGAAAGCTCCCTTATGCTGGCATCTTAAGACAAGATGATCTTAACAGTCAGGAAGGGATGTTTAATTGGCCTGAAGTAGTGATGGATTCGCTGGGAAGTTGACAAGCATTCATTTGGTCTTTTTAAGATACATATGATCAGAAGTGGGGGAAACCTCTAAAGCGATCACCTCCCATCGTGGCAATGCCTCGGATTTCTGTGAAGCTCTTGCTTTCATTTTTATTTCATCGCTTCTTTGAAGGCCACATACTCCTCCTCTCCAGCGCCAGAGTGCGGATCTCATAATTTTTGCAAAATAGCAAGCCAACTACACATGTAATATGTATTTGTAGTGAGTTTTCTGTGGTGAGGAAGTTAGTTTTAGTGCGTTTTTAAAAATCTATGCTCCTTTGTTGTTCATCCTATGGAAATTTGGATTATTCTGACTTTAGGGGAAATAATCTTAATAAACTTCTGAGGGAAGGGAAGGAATAAAATGATGGGGACTTCTCGGAGCATCATGAGCCATTTGGGCACTCACTGCAATTGCATGTAAACAGTCACGTGATGGGAAATGGGAGCATGCTGCCAAACCCTGCCCCCTCTGGCTTGTCTGTACACTTTTATTCCTGTGTACAGACATTCAGAAGTTGGAAGGCAAAGGTCTGCTGTGAGGGGCAGAGGTCTCCTCTATGTGTGGAAGCACCCATGCGATTCAGGTCCCTGCACAATCCATGTGGTGAACTGATATAGCAAAGGAACAAATAGTTCCATTCTATTCTAGTCTGGTCAGACAACATCTGGATTCCTGTGTCCAGCTGTGGCACCCCATGTTAAGAAGAATGTTGACAAACTGGATTGTGTATACAAAGGAAGGTGACCAGGATGGGGGGAAGTGTCTGGAAACCAAGCCCTGTGAGGAATGGTTGAAAGAGTTGGGCGTGCTTGGTTTGGAGAAGGAAAGAACAAAAGAAGATATGACAGCTGCCTTTGCCATGTTGAAGGTGGAGGAAATTTGTTTTCTGTTGCTCTACTGCCACAGGACTGTGCTGGCAGTAAATCACACCATTCACAGTTGGAGTTAACTCTTCATTAGCAAAAACATGATCTCCACAGACTTGGTTGAGTGTCAGACCTAATGAGCAGAGCATGTAGCCCCATGAATCAGTTGCTGAGACTGGAAGTCCCTGCCTCCTCGCAGTCCCCTCCTCTCCATGGCTTTCCCCAAGCAATCAGAGGCTGCGCCTGCATGCAGTTAACCTCTCCTCTGCCCTTTTCATGACTCTTCTGGATCTGGTAGACAATAGGGGAGAGGAGCTTGTCAGAGCGGGAGGGGGAGACACTTATGACTCTTCACCAGCTAGACTCATCTCTGCCTCTTGACTTCCCTCCTCTCACTCTCCTGCTTTAGCTTCTGCCTCTGATTCTGGGCTTCTCTCTGCTATAGACTCTCCCAGCTCACTAAGGGGTGTAGAACCTCAGACCCGGGGCCCCCAGATGTGACCTTTTCCTCTGTTTGGCCCTAAGACCACACCCCTTCCCAGGCCACATTTCTCCTTCCCAGGCCACACTCATCACTCAGCCAGCTTCCTGCCCGCATCATGCTTTCGCCTGGCCCGAATGTGTCCTGCTGTCCTGGGCACCTTCAGGAGGAAGGGTGGAATTTAAATTGAATAAAGAAATCATTAATTGAGTTGTGATCATGCTGCTTGCTTGCCCGGAACACCTGGCTTTTGCACGGCAAGGTTCATATCCATTGCTCCACCCACTTTTGTCTCTGGCCCCACCCACCACTGGAATGCCACGAAACGTTCTCCATGAGGGAATGCAGCCCCCAGGGCGAAAATGGTTCCCCACCCTTCTCTGAAAGGATCTATGGACTTCAAGAAGTGCAACCTCACAACCCTTTACAGAAGTTAGTCTCTCTGAGTGAAGTGGAGATCACTCTCATGTATTTGCTGCCTGAATCTGCCTCCTTTCACTCCCCAAATCTCTATCCTTTTCTTCTGAATTGGGTGTGAAATCTCTGCATGTGTTTGTTCATCCTGCACATTCCTGAAGAGTGTGATGCATCTGAAGTGTGCAAAGCTATTGGTTTGGGGCTGGCGTGTTTTTCTTTTTAATCTTTTAAATTTAACTGGTTTTTTATTAAGCATGGCTTTTGCGTGTGGTTGTGCTGTATTATATATATATATATATATATATATATATATATATATATATATATATCTGGTAGGCTGCTTGACAGGGCTTTTGCCCTTAAAAGGCAGCCTAAAAGTATTTTCCATAAATTAATAAAAGAAGTAAATGGGGCATGAGAGACCTACTCCTGCTAATGTTGTGGCTTTCTGTTGGATCAGAGCAAATATCTAGCATTCAGTCCTGTAAAGAGCTATTTTAAATAAATAAACACGTATGCATAAAATAAAGTGCCTCCATTTCTATGGAATGTGAAGAAGATAAAGATGAAGCAGCAGCAACATCAGCATTGAGTACCAGGAGGAAAAGACCTATTTAGTATGTGTGAGTGTACAAAGGTATCTTTAAAAGTCTTACTGTGTTTACTCCTCCTTTGGAAAGATCTAAGTTTCTCCGGCCTCCACAGTGCTGTTTGACTAAGAGCATTTCCAGACAACCTGTTTATTGAACATTCATCATTCTGATTTGTTTGCAGGGATATTAGATGAAGTTGGCTATTTAATGAGCTTTCATTCTGATTTTTTGTGTGTGGAGAGGTTAACTGACATTCAGTCAAAGAAAGTATTAAGCCTACACTTTCCAGAGCATTTCCCCACTACTTTCCTTCTTGCAGAAAGCCCATTTGTTGACCTAAATCTCCAAATCAGCTTCTGTTGCCCAACACAAATTTGCCAACACATGACTGAATCCCACCCAAATATAACGGTGGTCTGGAAATGGTCCAAATTCCCGCTGCAAAATTCCGTTACAAATTCTTGTTTTTCTTGGAGGAAAGGCAGCATACATACACACAAGATGTACGTATCCATGGTGAACCGCATTGCTGGAACCCTTGAAAGTATTGCTAAACTAAATCGAAACATTGCAGAGTTCAGTAGATTTGAGGAAGGACGACAAATCTCTCATACATAACTGCCTGCCCCCTGTTCCCTTTTGATGGGGATAGCAACAACACGTGAAGGAGAAGAGGCAAGTTGCTTCTGGAAAGAAACCTAACACATTTGAAAAGCACAAACCACTTTCCTTTTGAATAATTTGTTCCAGTTGGAGGCCATGAACATATGGACCCCCGCAAAGAAAGGATACAATCAAAAGGCTTCAAGAGAAGTGGGGAGGGGGGGCAGAATACAACAACCCATTGCTTTTAATAATCAATACCAAAAGGGGGGGACGACGAGAGGTCTGAGATCCCTTAACCCTGATAAATAAGCAACAAAACTAAACTAGATTATCTGCAAAGACTAATTGGGGTGGTGTAAATGGTGCTAACAGCCAGAATTCGTATGTCCAGGGAACTGGCTCGTCACCCTTATTCGAACAGAGATCAGAAGCCCAGTGCAGGGATAACACATCCGGCTTCTGCCAGAGGAGAAAGCTGGCTTCTGCTTTGTTAACCTCCTTTGTTCATTAGCCAAAGCATTGTTCTGGAAATGGCAGCAAATGTAGCTGTCCTGCCTCTCTACCTCTCTCCCTTCCCCTCCTGCTGAGAGGAGGAGAGATGCTGACAAGTCCACTTGACAGTAAGGGCAAGGCGGAAGAGGAAAGGCGAAAGCAAAAAGGAGGGGGGGAGGAGGCAAAACATACGTCGGAGGCCAACGCCGGTGTGCCAGTTGTGTGGAAAAGCACATTCGTTGTGAAGCGAATCTTGCCTGCCCGCACAATAACGCCGCACATCACCGTATGTAGCATTCCTCCCCCTCCTCCTTCCACATTACACAAAAATCAAGTGAGAACTCAATTGAGGTCGCCGCATTCGCTTTATGATTTACATAAATCATGTCAACAGAGCTCAGAGGAACTGCAGGCAAATCAAGCGCACGAGGTAATCCATTCAACTCCCCCCCAGTTACAAATCTTAAAACAGGTAGAAAGTGATCGTGGGCCCACCAAATCTTCCATAATACAGGGAGGATAATCCCGCTGGAGCAGCTATGTGTATTACCACTCTCTTGCTTCTTAGCTGAAAGCTGTCTTTACTACTTTGGATGACACTATACCAAAAGAAAAAAAGGGGAGGGAGGGAGTCTGAGGGAAATCTTTGGATAATGTCTGTGTGTGTGCGTGCCAGCTTTGCCTTCATGAAACATATCCCTTGAAAGAATTACTCAAACAAAAGTTATACCTGGATGGAGATGGAAGTCAGAGGAAAATATCTAGACATTAAGGGAAACATCTGGACCCCAGACTTATTTTTCAAGGAGGGAGAAGAAGAGGACTGATGGAATAGAGAAAGAAGGGGAGTTAAGAATAGCTTACGCATAAATGCTTTTTTTAATGGACAGTACAAATGTTAACTACTGTGGTATAGTAGGAAAGGCTGCTTCTGTCATCGCCGCCACCTTGCTAGTTAATAAGCCCCATTGGACACCTTGGGGATTTACTTAAGAGTAAACGTACATAGGATTGCAGTACATGAGACTTAAAGTGCAGTTCTTTAAGTGTTGGTTCAGATGGAAGCACCATTGAATTCAGTGGGACTTACTCCCAGGCAAGCGAGTCTAGAACTGTGGCCTTCGCTGTGAATTGCGAAAAACTGGTTGGAATCTCACCTCAGCCATGAGCTCACTAGATAGGCTACTTTCCTTCAACTACAGTCCTACATCTGTCATAAGAGAAATGATAATACCCCATGTACCTTACATGGTTGTTATAAGAACATGTTGTTGTTGTTGTTGTTGTTGTTGTTGTTGTTGTTGTTGTTGTTTTGTTGTTGTTGTTGTTAAGCTTTGTATAAATTTGTTTTGATGCTGTTCCTTGGCAGCCTCTGGGAGCAGACTATCAGAATGGCCATGGTGATGCAAGAAAAACTTGCTTACATATAATAACATTGCCCACTCATCACTTTCCTATTTGACACTAAAGCCTTGCCTAAAATTGTTAAGAGTTTCATGAAAACAAAGCAAAAGCTATTTCTGTACTAGTATTCACAATACACTTTTTGTTTTGAATTGCCAAGGCATTGGTCGAGACAAGGGATGAAGGAGAAATTCATTTTTCTTTGCGATTTAATGAAAAACTACCTAATTCATACTTCCTGAATCAACACGCAAACAAAGACACAACTACCCTACAAAATTCTCACTTCTCTGAATTTTGCGATGTAGTTCTCCAGCCAAATAATATGTACGAAAATGCATATATTGGGGGGAAACCTGCATGAAAACACATATTATTGAAAATATATGACAAAATGCATTAAAGTAGGGAGATTGCTTGCAAAAAAGGTGTGTATTAGTCAAAACTGCATAAAGATATATATTTATTGGGAGAAGTTGACACTAATACTGTACGCTCACAAATTTTCACGAGATTTCTTTTTTAAGATTGCAAATTGCTGTGGAAATGTGGAGAACTGAACTTATGGATGGAAAGGGGGGAAATGAAAGCTACAGAGAAATGAACTGGACAGGTCTGTCCATTCCTCGCGATGCCACACTCAAGTGTGGAAGCTTGTTTACAAGAATCAGGTAGTAAGTCGTGTGCCTGAGACCTTGGAGAGGCTGTTGCCCATAAAAGATACAATCCTGGGCTAGAAGGACAATCTGGGATTAGGCCATCTTTCTTATTACTTTCTCATCCCTTATATACCCAATCAACCCCTGTGGCCTGCAAGAGAAGCTTAGGATAAAGGTAAAGGTAAAGGGACCCCTGACCATTAGGTCCAGTCGTGACCGACTCTGGTGTTGCGGCGCTCATCTCGCATTATTGGCCGAGGGAGCCGGTGTACAGCTTCCAGGTCATGTGGCCAGCATGACTAAGCCGCTTCTGGCGAACCAGAGCAGCGCACGGAAACGCCGTTTACCTTCCCGCTGCAGCGGTACCTATTGATCTACTTGCACTTTGACGTGCTTTCGAACTGCTAGGTTGGCAGGAGCAGGGACCGAGCAACGGGAGCTCACCCCGTCATGGGGATTCGAACCACCGACCTTCTGATCGGCAAGCCCTAGGCTCTGTGGTTTAACCCACAGTGCCACCCACGTCCCTTATATACCCAATCAACCCCTGTGGCCTGCAAGAGAAGCTTAGGATAGTTTGGCCTTTTGTTTTGTTCTGAAGCTCGGTTGTATAAATTAAAGAATAATAATTAGAAAGAACCATGCCGATTTTTTTCTTGTAAGGGCAGAGTTTGAACAGGGAAGTATTAAGTGTTCTGTGGAACTGCAGTTATAATTCCATTTCTACCTCATCAAGTGCAGGCACCTCAGAAACACTCAGGCCCCCAAGTGCGGAAAGGATTCTATATTGTGACTTAACTTGGGGAGGGAAAGGTAAGGGCAACTTGTATTTATGATGTTGAGTCACCAGAGCAAAGAAGCACGGCAATACCATTGGGCCGCTATTCTCTCTTTTATATATATATATATATATATATATATATAGAAATTATTTATTGATACTTATTCAAAAATATACAAAAGTTCATACCCATTACAAAGTATCTTTTTATAATACACTGAAATAAAACAGCTGCTTAATTTTAAAACGAACAAAGGCAGAAAGAATAAAAGGAAAAGAGAGACCGAAAGAAAGAGAAAGCAAAAGAAGAGAAGGAGAGAGAAGAAATAAAGGAAGATAAAAGGATTTCTGGTTCTCTGTCCCGCAGCTAAATATAGTATTCGCTCCTTAAAATCCAACCTCTGTAAACCAGTATTTTTTTTCAACCTTCAAATCCCAATATTACAAGTTCATTTTCTCTTTCACGCAAAAAGTCCATCGGAAGTTTCCAGTCCTGAATAAACGCCGATAATGATTTTTCTCTAATTAAGCATGTTAACTTTGTCATCTCAGCCAAGTCCAATATTTTCATCAGCCATTCCTCTATAGTGGGTAAGGCTGCATCTTTCCGACTTTGTGCCATTGGGCACAAAAGCCTTTAAGGAAACAGACTCCTCATGGGTTGGAGTTGTGGTTCAGTGGTAGAGCACATCCTTTGCATGTTCCAGGGGTTCCCAGGTTCAATCCCAAGCATATCCAGGCAGGGCTAGGACAGACTCTGGCCTGAACCCTGGAGAGCCACTACCAGTCCGTGTAGATGACACTGAGCAGGATGGAGCAATGGCAGCTTCCTATGTTTTTTTTAAAAGGTTCTCTAGAATATTTCCTTGCCCGTGTTGTGCATGTTCCTATATGAGCTTTCCTTTGCCTTGACTTCCATGCTGGCCCAGTGGCTTTGGTGAGGAATAATAATAATAACAATAATTTATTATTTATACCCCGCCCATCTGGCTGGGTTTCCCCAGCCACTCTGGGTGGCTTTCAACAGAACATTAAAATACAGTAATCTATTAAACATTAAAAGCCTCCCTAAACAGGGCTGCCTTCAGATGTCTTCTAAAGGTCTGGTAGTTGTTGTTCTCTTTGACATCTGAAGGGAGGGCCACTACCGAGAAGGCCCTCTGCCTGGTTCCCTGTAACTTGGCTTCTCGCAGCGAGGGAACCGCCAGAAGGCCCTCGGCACTGGACCTCAGTGTCCGGGCTGAACGATGGGGGTGGAGACGCTCCTTCAGGTATACTGGACCGAAGCCATTTAGGGCTTTAAAGGTCAGTACCAACACTTTGAATTGTGCTCGGAAACGTACTGGGAGCCAGTGTAGGTCTTTCAAGACCGGTGTTATGTGGTCTCGGAACGGCTAGAAGACATGGGCTGAGTTTACAGTCATCTTTTGGATGACCTGAACTCATCCAAAACTTTCTGTGACAACCACGCTGCACAGAACCTGCATTTATGAAATATATCCGTTCAGCCTCTGCACTTTAACCACTGTTGCTTTTTTAGTTGTGTGAGAAAGGTTGAATTCCTGCATTAGCCCAGCTTGTCTGCCATTATAGCCTCCCCCACCCTTTGTGTGTGTGTGTGTGTGTGTGTGTGTGTGTGTGCAGGTGTAGGAATTACAGCCCAAGGCAAGAGGGGGGTGGGTCTCCATGCCTTTCCCTAAAGAACTTGTGGAGCTTCTGCAGTCCAGATGGTTCCAATTTGAGGCCTACACTCAGTGATGTAGCTGTATTGAGTTTCTTCCCTGAAACCAACAAAACCTGCGTTAGCATTTTGCTTGGATTAAAATATTTGTCCCTTTTTTTCGCAGGGCAAAGAGGGACTCCTGAAGCCACTGAAGGAAGGAAATCATTACAGAGATCTACAGAAGTAGGTCATGTGCTACAGCTGCTCATAGTTTGAGAGGAAGAAACATGGGACCTCAAACATGGAACATGACTCCTTCTGAATGCTTGAGAGCTGCCCAAGAAAAACATCCTCAGAGGCTTATTTAATAAACATTATCTATAATAGCCTCAATGTGTGCTCAGGTTTCCTCGGGAGTTTGCACCTACATCCCAGAGCTAACAAAATTCTAGAAGGGAACAAAAAAATAATAATAATTTACTGAGAAGGGTTCCTTCGTTTGTGTGAAAGCTAATGTGATCCTTTAAGAGCTGTCATTTTGAAAACAATGGAAGTATGTGCCTCTCCTTTGCTTGCAAAGTCTTTAAAGTGGGATTTGTAAACAGCTAGCAATAATCTGCCAGACCTGCATAAAAGGCAATTATACGTGCAGTGGAGAAAATATGTTATCCCTTCTCTTTTTGGGACTGGTAAATCAATTGACAAGGATCACGTGCGAGCATCCATTAGAACACACCACACAAATGGCAAAAAAAAAAAGTATATATGGACTTCATTAACAAACACGCAGCATTTGTTATCTTAAAAACACTTCTGTTTTCACAGCTTGCAAAATGCCTGAAGTGAATTGTTAAATTAGCTGAACATTTTAATAAGATCCAACATGCCACTTTTGGGCTGTGGTGGGGGTCCTCCCCCTCTTCTGATAATGAATTAATGTTTCGTGAGATTTGTGCAATTTGAAACTATTGTTGTTGTTTTTAAAGTGTGAAAATGAAATTGGATGTGTCCAAACTGTGTTAATTTCAGAGTCCTCTGCTCGCCTTCCCTCCCTCCCCCCCCATGAGGCGTAAGCTACTGTAGTACTATCAACAGAACTCAGAGGGTTCACTCGGTCCAATTTTCACACACCCTTCTCCTTGTGCTCAGAAAAGAACGTTTAAAAATGTGTTATCAACTACCTTGTAAAATGCATTTACCCGAAATAATAAGATTCTTGACGTCGGTCCAACCCCTGCTTTGTGTATGGGATTGAGATATACCACAGACATCCTTATTTGCAGTTCTGTTAGTGCTCATTCATGCTCATGAATCTCTGCACAGTAGGTCTCCATTGGTGGAGCAAGTAGATCTGTGTGTAAGGAATGCACATACATACAAATCAGTTCCTTTCATTGAAAGGAATCAAGAAGCTATTCTGACCTGCGGTGGTTCTCTTCTTGCACTGGACATCATGCATCTGGAACATTGGATCATGGCAAAATAATAATAATAATAATGACAGGAGCAACGTCTGCTCTGACTATTTGGTGCTTTCGTTATCAAAGGGAGTCTGTGGTCACATCCATACCATACATTTAAAACGCTCTTACACCACTTTCATGGCTTCACTAAATGAATCCTGGGAACTGTAGTTTGTTAAAGGTGCAGTTACAGGTAGATAGCCGTGTTGGTCTGTCATAGTCGAAACAAAATAAAAAAACTCCTTCCAGTAGCACCTTAGAGACCAACTAAGTTTGTTCTAGGTATGAGCTTTCGTGTGCATGCACACTTCTTCAGATACCTCTTCTTCAGATTCAGATCATATCTGAAGAAGTGTGCATGCACACGAAAGCTCATACCAAGAACAAACTTAGTTGGTCTCTAAGGTGCTACTGGAAGGAATTTTTTTATTTTGTTAAAGGTGAGAGTTGTTAGAGCTTTATTGTTCTGTAATGCTTCCCAAATGTTGTCACATTTTTGCCACTTGGAGGGACATAGCGCAACAAAAGCAGAACACAATAACCTCCCCAAAAAACCCTGGAACTTTTGTGATATGAAAAGTTACAGGATTTTAGCAGGAAACTACGGGACGTGCAACTACCACAGATGAAGAAGTATGACCGCTCCAAAACCTTTGCAGACACAAATGGTTCTGAGAGTGGGATTGTGTTTGACCAGCCCGATAACACCATGAGCACAAATCGTGAGGAGTGCTCAATATAGAGCCCATCTGGAGGAGCCCTCAGCTTCACACAGTGCTCATTTCTGAAATACACATTGATTCTGCACAGAAGATTCTGCAAAGCTTCTTGAAATGGTTAAAATGATGTCAGAAATTGAAAATTACACCGAGCTTGCCCTGCTCAAACTGCTATGTAAACCATAATAAAGGACGGTTGGCACTTCAGAGCGGGGGTGGGGTGGGGGTGAATAATTTAATTTGTTGTGTAGAGATCTCCTTTTATTTTGTAGCATATGGTTCTAATTTTGAACGACGGAAAAGAAAAGAGCTCTAGGTGCAGATAGCTACTGCAAATTGAGAGAGCCCAACGAGGTCAATAATGTTTATGTTTTTACACCATCGGAAGGTCGGATCCATACTGTGCAGTCAACACAATTCCCTGCTCTGCACTCGTGTCTCATTTACAGTGGCTGAGACCCATGTCACCCCGCCTCCCCGGTACTCATTTTATTGATTTTAATAGGAACCGGCTTGGGCTCTATTGTAGTGTGAGAAACATGTCAGATTATTCATATTTGTCTGACAAAATGCTAGCGAGCGGTAAAAGATGCCATGCCGAGCTGTAAACATGAGTGACATTCCTATTGAGATACGATTCAAGACTTGTGATGTACTGCAAGTCGGCTTAGAGTGTGGAGGTCATAGAGGAGGGCATACAATCACTTGATAGAGGGATTCTGGAACTATAAAGAGAGAGCTTGAAGAGTGAAATGGTGCTTCCCCAGTGGAGTAATGCCATATCGCCTATGCATTTCCTGGGGCATCGCTAGGCAAGCCAGTTTCTGTAGGAATCCGCCGCCTCCCAATGGTTGGGAATGATGGGAGTTTAGTCCAGCTGCATCTGGAGGGTGCCATGTTGACTATCCCTGCATCATCATCATCATCATCATCATTTATTTATACCCCACCCATCTGGCTGGGCTTCCCCAGCCACTCTGGGCAGCTTCCAACAAAATATTAAAATACAATAATCCATAAAACATTAAAAGCTTCCCTAAACAGGGCTGCCTTCAGATGTCTTCTAAAAGTCTGGTAGTTGTTGTTCTCTTTGACATCTGGTGGGAGGGGGTTCCACAGGGCAGGTGCCACTACTGAGAAGGCCCTCTGCCTGGTTCCCTGTAACTTGGCTTCTCGCAGTGCGGGAACCGCCAGAAGGCCCTCGGCATATTATTATTATTATTATTATTATTATTATTATTATTATTATTATTAACAACTCACTGGAACTGAGTTCCGGCACCTCTCAGGTGGGCGCCATTGCCATTGCAGTGGTACCTCAAGTTACAAACGCTTCAGGTTACAAACTCCACTAATCTGGAAGAGTTACCTCGAGTTGAGAACTTTGCCCCAGGATGAGAACGGAAATCGTGTGCCGGCGGCACAGCGGCAGCAAGAGGCCCCATTAGCGAAAGCACGCCTCTAGTTAAGAACAGTTTCAGGTTAAGAATGGACCTCCGGAATGAATTAAGTTCATAACTAGAGGTACCACTGTATAAGAGAACAAGGGAAGTGTTCATGGTGAGTTCCAGCACCTCTTTTTCCAGAAAAGTAGCACTGATGATGGTGATGATTATCACCACCACTGTCTTTTGAGGAGCATCACCAAATATCACACCCAGTTCATACAGCTGCATATGTATGATGCCACAGCTACAGCTATCCCTAATTGTCCTGCCTGATGAAATGGCTATAAATCACCAGCTATTACAGACAGAACTCTCTCTAGCTATTTTTCTTTTTAATTTTTATCCTATGCTTTAAATGGTGACTATGTTTCTATTGTTTCACTGTTATTTGATGGTTGTGCTTATTTCTTCACTATCTCAGACTGGAAATGCTGAATGCAATTTATACATAGCTGTCGTTTTAACTACGGCTGAAGCCTTGAGTGTAAATTAATTGAAAAATAAAGTTTCTAGCCTTACGACTGCTGTGAGGGCTAGAAAAAAACCATCACTGTCTTTGTTCTGATTAACGGTCTTTTTCCGACCAAAATCAAACGCAACGGGCTGAAGTGTGGGGTTAACGAACCCCCGGCACCCACAGCTGGTATCTTTCGTTGCGTTGTTCCTCGCCCACACGCTTCTCTGCGATGGACACTGCTTTCCAAACTTTCTTCACCTCTTCATCAAAGGATTGCAGAGCATTTTGCAAACGGAAGAAGTTTAATGAGCCTGGCTAATAAATCAAACAGCAAAGTCCGGCTGATTATTAAGATTTATTAGGTTTAAGGGCTTCGTGCCCAGAAAGATGTGACCCATCCACTGGGCAGCTGAAGGACGAACCGCTCAACCTACGTAGTCCGATACAAGCATCATATTTATACACTGATACAAACATCACATGACGGGAACATAGATAAGCCCCGGACGTGATGTCATCCCTGTGGGGAAGGGCGACAGACCAAGCTTTGTTAAAGCTTAAAACCTCACACCCCCTCTCGTCCTGCACCACAGGGGAAACGTAAATAACTCCTTACGTTATATACACACCACTGCAAAATTCCCCATACTGATGGAATTTTCCTGCCAGATTCTGCTGGCTTGAACTGTACCCCAGTTTTACCAAGCCTGCCTGAATCCCATGACACACGTCTTGAAAAAGAACGTCTAGGCGTTTGAGTCTGACTTTGGCCTGTCCAGACTCTGCCAACACCAAGCAAAGTTGGTTGTCCTCCCAAACAACGATGGGTAGGTACCACTTATGGCAGATCTCCTGGATCAAACACCTATAGCACTCCAGTTCCCTACAAAGCCCTGACAACGCAATGTACCTGGCTTCTGCAGAGGAACGAGCAATGAGGCTCTGGTTCTGGGACTCCAGTCCACCGAACAGAGCTGCTCCAAACAACCATTCAACTATTCCAGACACAGATTCCCTGTCCTTGGCATGCGGCCAACTGTTGTCGCACCAGCACGTGAGCTGGGGCTCACCGGCATCCGACAACCTCAGGCTAAACTCCTGTGTCTTCTGCACTTTCTGAATGCCATTCCCGGCATACCTACTACTAGGCTCTACAGCCTTCTTGCCGAGCAAATGCACAGCAGCCTCTGTGTCAGTTCTGCTCGACTGGGAAAGAAACAATCGCTTCCCTGACTGAAACACCTCGGAGCTCTGAAATCCAGAGCGTTCTCCGGTTTTACTGTCTTTAACTAGACCAGTCTCCCTGAATGTTCTGTCACTAACACATTCAGACATCTTGAACATCTTCAACACCTGCACTATCTCACCTGTCTGACTGAGCAAGAAACTATTGTCTTCTTCAGCTCTGTCTATCTGCAGTTTTAGATGAACACCAACAGGGCCTACGTTCCTGAGCTTCAAACACTGACCAAGCTCCTCTGTGAACCGTTGCTCCTGTTCCCTGGTCTCTGCCAGGTTCTCTCCTGAAAGGAGAACTAGCTCCTGCTCTTGACCTATTTCTGTCAGAAACAAGCAGCTATCAGCATACCTCCGGCTGAAAACTTGCTGTAAAGCACCCTGCACACATGAGGTCCAATCTGTGACTGACTCCTTCAAATCACAGACTGACTTGTGCAACTTCCTCACTTGACCTTGCCTGTTGTTCTCGAACCCTGGCGGAGGTACCTCGTACAACTCCTGCTCCAGGTCGAAAACCAAACAGCTATGCAAACCAAAATGGTTCACCTCGAAACTCCTTCGAGCCGTGACAGCTAACAGCATGTGCATGGTTCTGCATCCAAGAATGAGTCCGTCCTTTGCCTCAAAGCAATGGACCACCTTCACCTGAGCGAACCCTGTGGCTACTGACCTAGCCCTGCACCGCAACTCACCAGTTGCTGCCGTCTTGGGTTTGTACATCCTCCGACTGCTTAACGCTATGCTACCTATTGGTAGCGTCGTGGACACATCCAAAGACCTTACTGAGCTGACCTGCTCTACTGAGCTTACCTGCTCCACCATGGCATGCTGCCATTCCTGGGATCCTCCTTGAGGTACCCTTCGAACCTCCACAAAGCTCTCTGGTTCACACTGCGTCAAACAAACACGCACGCTTGTGACTGTGAACCCTTCAGGCAGAAACTCTTCAGTGGCTCGCGGAAACCGCTCTGACCCCACTGTCTGTTCCCCCGCTGTTCCAGCTCTGCTGGAACCCGCCTGCCCGTCCTTGACGTCAGGCATGTCACCTAGTGACCTGCTGTGCCCTTGCACCCTAGCTAACTTACCTAAGGATGACGTTGGCGCACTTCGAGATTCCTCCAGCCCCATCGCTAGAGAACCCCCCTCTTGTTCCAGATCGAGACCTTGAACAGGCTCTACCAGAGAAGAGTTGCCACGCATGGCCTGCCTCTTAGCCCTTGGCATAAGAGATTTGGGTGCACTCCTCAGAGTTGCCCCTAACTGCGTTGCTCCCTGACCATGGCCGGAAACTCTGTCCGTGCCACTAGCAGGTGCAAAAACCACAGCAATACCCCCTCCCGGGGCTGATCCACTACTCAGAACCTCACCATCCGCAGACGGTGTACCTGCCTGTTTTTCAGTGTTAGAGCCACTCTGAACACCTGAAAAAACAGCAGCGTTTCCAGGAATGCGTTCCCATGCATTCTGCTCACAGAACTCAGCACTCCTGCTGACTGGAACCTGGGATTGACCCCCCTTGGCAGTGGCAAACCCATTCAACCTGGATTCAAACCCACGTTCTTTGCGTTCGGTGCGTGGTGCGCAGACCACCGCTTGAGAACCAGAACCGCACAAGAACTGTACCTTGGGCTCCTTGTCATGCAACAGAACATCTGCTCTTTGTGACTCCCCACAAACCTGACTGGGGATACATGCAACAGAGAACACAGTCTCAGTAGCTTCACCAAGACTGAGTACCTGTGAAGTAACTGAGTTAGTCACTCTGTGCTCTTCTTCCCCCTCCTGGAAGAAAACTGTCAGCATGGACATGCGGAACTCCTTGCCACTTGTGTCTTGAAACCAGCCCACTGTGGTAGAGAACCTGTCTCCCATCTCCACCGCCCACTCTTCAGGCAGTGAAGCTGCTGCACTGTGCTCCTTGAGCACCAGACTCCACCCAATGTGTGAACACGCACCCCCCAGGTTGGCCTCTGGCCTCAGCTCAGAGTACTCTACTTGCACCTGGGCAAAGGGTCGAGTGGTAACCCTTTCGAACCTTGGATCACTGGGTGTCTCAGCATTGACGTTGCAGCCCCTGCAAACAAAACTTTCATCACATGCTCTAAACCTGCACCCTGTAGACCCCTCAGGTTGCTTCAGTACACTGGCCCAGTGGCAAAATGCCAGCCTATTGTGCTTCAAAAGCACGCACCCCTGGGGTGTGGGCACAGTAACTTGTACTGCATCAGTGCTACTTTCACCTGAACCTGCTTGAGATGTCTCAACAGCAAACACCCTGTCTTCACTGCATTCCATGCGAATTTGCAGCCTTTCGCCCCTAGAAATGCAACAGGTATCATGCAAACAAAATACTGTAACAGCATCATACAGAATGTTTGATACAGACAATGAATACATTTCCATGTCTTGAACCCCATAAGAGTCCCGTACTGTCTCTGAGAAGCTGTTAGCAACTGTCCCAAAGTCAAGCCTTGACTTCATGCATCTTCCAACAGTCAACTCTGTGGAAATGGACCTGCAGATCCCCACATGTCCACCAGGTGGCACGCTGTGGAGTGACGTCGCTCTGTCGCTCCCCGTTGCCATAGCAGCTGGCAAACCACAGTTGTTGTCATCTTCTTCTTGCTGGCTAGTGGGGTTCCCAAGCATCTGAGAAATGACCTTGACACAATCTTTCTTCCGGAAAATGGAACTGTTGTCTTTCTCAGCCTTGACTTTCGCTGACTGCGTCATCAGCTGCACACTGGCCTTGACCACTTTCACTGGCCATGTCAACACCAGCTGGTCAGAGGAACGAAAACAAGCCTCTGAAGCTACTCCGCTTCTGTGTGCAAAACACTGGGCGTGACCCCCCTGCTCCAGGCTCTGTCTCCGTAGCTTTACACCAGCAAAACGGCCTGACAGGAAAATGAGCTGATCTGGGGGCATATCTCCAGACTCTGCAAGAGCTAATCCCTCTTGGAACTGTACTGAAATTACACAGTCTCCCAAGCCTCCCTCCTTTTGCACAGGCCTTTTGATGCAACACCCCCCTTCTCCTTGAGCTGTGGCATTCCACCCTTCATGGAGGCACTGGGGTGCTTGCAAGCCTTCTGGCTGTAAGGGGATACTAAAACTCCCATAGCCATCTCCCTCAATGTCCCGTGATGGGGGCTGTGGGTCCAGATTACTCACTGTTGTGTAGCTTTCCAACCTGGAATTCACCAGAGAGGTGCAATTGCTTTTGCAAGACCTCAATCTGGGCTCCTTGCAGCCTCCCAGCTGCAGCTTGGAACTCCCAAACAGCCAAGCCAAGCCATTTAGTCCACTGACTTTGCAAGCCTCTGTCAGCATTCCAGAGAGGCTTCTCTTTCCGGAGGGGCATCTGAACTCCTGCCAGCCATGACCGATACTCCTTCTCGGAACGTCTCCAGGGCTCATTAATTCACTAATTAACTGTCGCCATAACCTGTTCTGATTAACGGTCTTTTTCCGACCAAAATCAAACGCAACGGGCTGAAGTGTGGGGTTAACGAACCCCCGGCACCCACAGCTGGTATCTTTCGTTGCGTTGTTCCTCGCCCACACGCTTCTCTGCGATGGACACTGCTTTCCAAACTTTCTTCACCTCTTCATCAAAGGATTGCAGAGCATTTTGCAAACGGAAGAAGTTTAATGAGCCTGGCTAATAAATCAAACAGCAAAGTCCGGCTGATTATTAAGATTTATTAGGTTTAAGGGCTTCGTGCCCAGAAAGATGTGACCCATCCACTGGGCAGCTGAAGGACGAACCGCTCAACCTACGTAGTCCGATACAAGCATCATATTTATACACTGATACAAACATCACATGACGGGAACATAGATAAGCCCCGGACGTGATGTCATCCCTGTGGGGAAGGGCGACAGACCAAGCTTTGTTAAAGCTTAAAACCTCACAGTCTTTTCCTCTCTTTTTTTTTCATTTTGTCTATGGCCTTCTGCTCCTTTTTCTCCTATCGTATCCATACTTCTTGTAACCTTTCTACATTACCGAAGCCCACAATGTATCTTTATTTTTTAAATTCTTCTACCTGTCCATCTGTTTGCCCTTCTGTATTTCTCCCCTGTAGTATACAGTGGTACCTCAGGTTAAGAACTTAATTTGTTCTGTAGGTCCCTTCTTAACCTGAAACTGTTCTTAACCTGAGGTACCACTTTACCTAATGGGGCCTCCCGCTGCCGCCGCCGCGCAATTTCTGTTCTCATTCTGAGGTAAAGTTCTTAACCTGAGGTACTATTTCTGGGTTAGCGGAGTCTGTAACCTGAAGCGTCCTGTAACCTGAAGCGTCTGTAACCCGAGGTACCACTGTATAGCTTAAGTCTCTGTTTGGTTATGGACCACAATTGCTCTACAGATTCACCCCCACGTCCCAATTTTCCATTTGGGGCAAGTGTCTGCCACATTGTATTCTTCAGCACATCATTTGTAACATTGTGTGACATTGTTAAATCATGGTTTGTAACATTGCGTAGCCGGTGAAATAGGCATTTGGCTGTAAAGTTACTGGGATCCACACAAAACGAAAAGTCTGTGCTTTTCGTAGATATATGTAGAAGACAGAATGAAAAGATGATGAAAGAAGCTGTGTTGAAGGCACAGGAGCCCTGACTTATTGCATAATGTAGGAAACAAGGATCTTCTTCTTGCCAGCTTCCTCCAAAAGGCTCGGAAGCTGACCATTTACTACCCCGTAACTTGGACGCAATCATGAGAAAGGCTTGCCATTGGTGGCTCCATTCACACACTTCCCTATGGATTTCAGACCGAAGGTGACTGTGTGTGATAGCATCTTTGCCACTCCTGCCGATGATACAGAGGACTGGCTCCCCATGTGGTTTTAACACCAGCTGCAGGAGAGGGGTCACTACTTGTTAAATACTGTAGTCCTTTGTGTAGTCACCTAGTGGCCAGTCTGTAAACCTCCTTGCATATCAAAGCTCTTGCACTTCAAATAGCACTTTTCCTGAAAGGCTACTTTCAGGTCGGCGGTTCGAATCCCCTCGACGGGGTGAGATCCCGTTGCTTGGTCCTTGCTCCTGCCCACCTAGCAGTTCGAAAGCATGTCAAAGTGCAAGTAAAGGGAAGGTAAACGGCATTTCCGTGCGCTGCTCTGGTTCGCCAGAAGCGGCTTAGTCATGCTGGCCACATGACCTGGAAGCTGTATGCCGGCTCCCTCGGCCAATAAAGCGAGATGAGCGCCGCAACCCCAGAGTCAGTCACGACTGGACCTAACGGTCACAGGTCCCTTTACCCTTTACCTTATATAAGGTTATGGAAAAAGTGGATAAAGATTTCTCTCTCTCCCTCTTTCATAATACTAGAACTTTGAGCCAGGGGTGGCAACTTGAATAAAATAGGGGGTACTCAGGTAAGCCCCACCTCTCACAATCTATCACATGACAGGGTGCACCCACACCATTTGAATGGCAATGTCCAATTTGGGGGCAAATTTTATTGAGGGTGGCCAAAGGGACCTCAGCCCCTAGGAGTTGTCTTCTATGGGCCCTCCCTCAATGAAGCTGCATATTGGTCAACTCGGGACAGACAAAATAAAGTACTTCTTCACAGAGCACATAGTTAAACTATGGCACTTACTCCCACAAGAGGTAGTTATGGCCACCCACATGGATGGATTAGATCTCGTGCTACTTAGATGACTTGGGTACAGGTGGAATGCATGGGAAACATAGCTGTCAACCTTTCCCTTTTCTCGCGAGGAATCCTATTCAGAATAAGGGAATTTCCCGCAAAAAAAGGGAAAAGTTGACAGCTATGATGGGAAATCCAAAGGACTTCATTGTCTTCCACACACACGGCAATATTAAAAAAATGAAGAAATAAATTGACCCTAAAAAGCAAGAACAGGGGAACTGAACATAATGTCTTCATTTAAAACAAAGGTATTTGGTTTATATAAGCATTAAAAATGGTTGAAAACAGATAGATTTTTTTAAAAGGAGCTTGGGATGTGTCTGGCTTGTTGTTTGGATTACACACAGGACTTTGATGAACATACCCCTGATGACTAAAATAATGAAAGTGATAGATTAGCGTCTTGATGCATAATCACTGTCTAGAATGTAGAACTTGTGAACAGCGGGGTTTTGAGAACAATTACTTGTAATTAAAGCTGTGCTGGTTACCAAAAAAAAGTCTTTTGTGTATTGCACCAATTAATTACTTTTTTTTTCAGGGAGAGTTTAGCTCTAAACCATCTATTTATATGTGACCATGTTTGGAATTCTGAAGCGATATGCAATATGTATTGTTTAGTAATATTATTTTGTTTTGGGGAGGAAGGCAGACGTAGCTCCTTCTCCTTAAGATATCATCTTGTGAATGAATTAAAGCAAACCACTTCTACAAATCCAGGCATATGAGCAGACATTATTGTCATTGTGATGATAAAAGACAACTTTAGGCAGGCAAACACTTTCTTATAAAGTCGGCGCATCTTTTTAACCAGACTATCTCGCTGTCCATCTCTTTTTGATTTTTCACACTCTTAGAAGACAGACTCATGAAAGTATAAAATGTTTTGAGCTCAGAAAAGAGAGAGCTGCAAAAAGGGAAATTCTCTCCCCCTCCCACATGTCAGTGAAATTGCTTTGAGAAAGGTAAAATTAATAACATTTTTCAATGCTAAAATGGGATCTTTTTTCTCTCAGCTTCTATTGTGGCTAAACTCCTGTGGACTTCAGCAGATGGTGTATCATGTGAGAAGTGACATCTCTTTACTGCATTTTGCTCATCTCTGATGGGAAAATATTGCTTTCCGTACCTTTCCTTGATAGCAGACAATGATTAAAGTTTGATATGGGTGAAAATTTGAAATTTTCTGAACACTCTCAGGGACAATGTTGGATTTGCTGTAAAGAGGAAACAGAGTCAAACATATAGGTATATGTATTTGTTTGGTTTTAAACCTAATTTTCAAGGTTCAGTAAAAACAAACAGAAAATAACTTCACTCATCACAGTCAGATATGACCCTCACAGATCTGGGGTTTTCTCCTTGAGGTCATCGTGATATGTCGGGATGCATTGTTTGAAGAATATGGGGTGGGGGTGGGGAGAGGTTTGTGCTTTTCATTGAGAATTGTAAGGTTAGACTCAGGTTGATGCAGTTTCCTACATTTGGTAAAGGTAAAGGTACCCCTGACCGTTAGGTCCAGTCGCGGACGACTCTGGGGTTGCGGCGCTCATCTCGCTTTACTGGCCAAGGGAGACGGCGTACAGCTTCTGGGCTATGTGGCCAGCATGACTAAGCAGCTTCTGGCGAACCAGAGCTGTGCACGGAAACGCCGTTTACCTTCCCCCTGGAATGGTACCTATTTATCTACTTGCACTTTGACGTGCTTTCGAACTGCTAGGTTGGCAGGAGCAGGGACCAAGCAACGGGAACTCATCCTGTCGCGGGGATTCGAACCGCCAACCTTCTGATCAGCAAGCCCTAGGATCTGTGGTTTAGACCACAGCGCCACCCGCGTCCCTTCATTTGGACGGGGATCTAACTGTAAGCTGGTTCTAGGTCATCAACCTCATCAATCACATCACTTACTGAAGACTTAAAAAGAGAGAGAGAGAGCCGGCATTTTAACTGAATTTCGATTTTATGATTTGATAACAGATTTTATCTTTAGTGTATTGTTGGGGAACTTGTACACCACTCAGAGAGGATCGCAATTAAGCGGCAGATGAATTGTCCAAGCAAGCAAGCAAACAAGCAAGCAAGCAGGTGCTGACCTGATGTGGTTTTTATCATGATGTAGCTTCCCCACATCCAATCTGTCAACGTTGTGACTCTTAGCAAGGGGCTTACCTCTGAAAGTCAGAATGCGATGGTGCCACATCAAATGTTGAGTACATTACAAGCAAGGTAGTGATGGTGGGCGCCTTTCTATGGCAACGGCCGTAGAATGTGTCAACCAGCTCTCTGCGGCTGCCATGTTTCTCACGATCTCGATTTTTCCAGCTTAGAAAAAGGAGAGCTGGAAGTTGACATGTTTCTCTCCCCTGCCCACATCCCTCGCACACTGGACAAGGGAGGTTTGTGCTGCATCGTGTGTACTCAGACCCATAAAACTCCCATAGCCATCGATCATGCCAGGGAAGAAGCTCAGCACACAGTCCTTCTTATTGCCAGACTGCATAGCTCAGTTGGTTAAAGCGTGGTGCTGACACTGCCAAGGTTGCAAGTTCGATCCCTGTATGGGACAGCTGCATATTCCTGTATTGCAGGGGAGTCGGACTAGAACTAGATGTTCCTCAGGGTCCCTTCCAACTCTACAATTCTATGATTCTATGACAGCAGGGCTGGCTCAAAGTCTGAGGGGGTCATAGGCAGAGTTGTGGGTCCTCGCTTCTGATGGTGGGCTCTGGTGAGCTTACCTGGCAACATGGCGGCACCCTCTTGCTTTCCCATAATGCCCCTGAGTGGCACTGGCACAAGGAAACTGCGGACAATCTTAAGCCGCCTAAAATCCAACTGCTGAGTGCTGCTTGGTGTGTCCGGCAGTGGAATTCAGGCATCAGGACAGACATCAGCAGTGGACCCTATCAGGGCCCTGGGAACAGGGGCAGATTTGGGGCTCTCAAATTTTAGCAGCACCTTGTACGGTGCTAAAATTTGGGGGCCCCGTAGCTCCCGGTGCAGCCACACCAGTCGCACTACCCTTAAACTGCCTCTGCTGGGACTTTGGTAGTTGCCGGGGTGGATAATTCTTCTGATTTAAGTTTTTTTGCAGTTTCTCACATTTCTGATCTTAAATTTCACTCTACCCATTTCTGAATTTTTTAAAAATTAAAACATGTTCTCGTGAAAATTCGCCAGCATTTTAGTAAGCCATTTTGTCTAACATAATGTGTTTTGTGTGATATTTTCACAAATATGTGCTTCTTTTTTTAATGCACGCTTTCCCTTCATATACTTTTTTAAAAATAGATTGTTGGGTTGGAGCTCTGCATCACCAAATGCAGGGAAGTGGGAACATGCCAGAGTAGTTGTTTTTTGGTTTGATTATTGTTTCTGGAAATGTGAATTAGGCGGGTTCCTATGAAAATTGCAAATGGAATCAAATTTATCCCCCCCACCCCACCCCGATTAACTAACCCAATGTCAGGGTCTAACTCCAGCTCTAGTAGACATTATAATTTTCTATCTGCAGGGACACTTTTCACTGAGGAGCATTTAACCAATCCATTCCTCCAACTGCAGCCTGGATTGGTACATTCCCAATGAAGCACCAGAAGTCCTTTTTATTGCGCCTCCATGATGAATTGTGCACATGATGGCATCAGAGCAGTTATTCACGGCCCCACTTCCACTACTGTTGTACTGTTTGTGCCTGCAGAGGTTTCGGGAAGGGCATCAGTGCCCGCTCTGTAGCTTCCTGCTGAAATACTGTAACTATTTCATTCCACAAACGTTATGGGGCAGGGTGGTTTTGTTCATTTGTCCTGCTTTCATTGTGCTATGATTGCCAGATGGCAATAATGTGGCGGGTGGCACTATGGTCTAAACCACTGAGCCTCTTGGGCTTGCTGATTAGAAGGTTGGCAGTTCAAATCCCCGCGACGGAGTGAGCTCCCGTTGCTTGGTCCCTGCTCCTGCCAACCTAGCAATTCGAAAGCACACCAGTGCAAGTAGATAAATAGGTACCGCTGTGGCGGGAAGGTAAACGGCATTTCCGTGCGCTCTGGCACTCGTCACAGTGTCCTGTTGCACCAGAAGCGGTTTAGTCATGCTGGCCACATGACCCAGAAAAGCTGTCTGTGGACAAACGCCGGCTCCCTCGGCCTGAAAAGCACAATGAGCGCTGCAACCCCATAGTCGCCTTTGACTGCACTTAACCGTCCAGGGGTCCTTAATGTGGTAATACTGGGGGAACACTGCAGTACCAATAAGGTAGAATGGTGTGTGGATAGCCCAGTATAAATCCCACCACTGACACACTATTATTATGTCAAGAACACATTTGCAGAATACACCTGGAGGGTTGGCTCTGAAAGATCAGAGAGCTAACCCCCTTCCCCTGCGAAGAGAATATAATATTCCCCGTGCGGTTTCAAAAACATTGCTTTTATTCCCCATTATATTCTCAGCTCAGCCTTAACTGTTCAGGTGCAGCTTGCACCTTAATAATAAATACAGTCATGTAAGAACAGCTCAGAGTGGTTGCAGATGCCGTACAAGATCACAGCAGCCCTAGGAAACAGGAGGCGGAAAAAGGAGTCTCTTGCATATTAGGGGATGAAAAGGAAATATCCCGGCTGCTTCATTTCCCCACTTCTGAACACTTCTTTTCCTGTACTTTGTCTCTAGTCTATGATGTGTTGGCAGCTCATACACAAACCGGGCTTGGTAAGGCATGAAGTTATCCACATTCCAGATTCCTTCTGTGTGTGCTTAGAATGTGTCTTTTTGATCTGACTTATGTAGGGCAGATCTTACAACACACATTTATAACCTGACACAACCAATAATAATATTTTTTTTAAGCATTTCATTTGACCTTTGCGCCATACAGATCTTCAAAAAAATGGTCAAGAATTTAAGCTAGGTGCCAATGCCAAACTTTATCCCACCAACTAGGGAGGGGATGGAGCCTGCAGCCCTCCAGATGTTGGTGGATTACAACTCCCAGCACCCCTGACAATATGCCAGCAGGGGTTGATGGGATTTGGAGTCCCGCAACATTTGGAGGACCACAGCTTAGCCACTTCCTACCAGAAGAGTTCATTGGTTTGCCCAATGAATGCAAGTTAAAGGTAAAGGGACCCCTGACCATTAGGCCCAGTCGCGGACGACTCTGGGGTTGCGGCGCTCATCTCACTTTACTGGCCGAGGGAGTTGGCGTACAGCTTCCAGGTCATGTGGCCAGCATGACTAAGCCGCTTCTGGCGAACCGGAGCAGCACACAGAAACACTGTTTACCTTCCCGCCAGAGTGGTACCTATTTATCTACTTGCACTTTGACGTGCTTTCGAACTGCTAGGTGGGCAGGAGCAGAGACCGAGCAACGGGAGCTCACCCTGTCACGGGGATTCGAACCACCGACCTTCTGATCGACAAGCTCTAGGCTGTGTGGTTTAACCCACAGCGCCACCCGCGCCCCTAGTTACCCCTGTGCTTTTTTGTGGCAAGGTTCAAAATTTAAACTTGCCAGTGGTTTCAGGTTCTCAAAAACTCTCACCTACACAAGCACCAGTGAATCAAGGGTGCAGGGTTTTCCCCCCATATATTGATAAGATAGAATAATATTTTTATTTAATTTTCCACCAACAGATAGGTACATGTGCATATTTGTAACCAAAAAAGAAAGAACAAAAAAAATTAATAGAAAAAGAAAAGAAAAAGAAGAAACAATGACCACCCTGCTGGGGAAACAATATGCTGTTGCCATAAAGTACCCCCACCCCCCACCCCAGTTCTGTTCTTTGTAGATTTTAGCAGGAGGTCCAGCATCTAAAATTTCACCATCAGTCATCAGTGGTAGTTGGCAGGCATCAAACATTTGAAACGCTGGCATATCTCACTCAAACAGTCTGGATATTGTTAGCAGTGTTTATATAAAAAATAAAACTTTGCCAAACTTTTAAACTTCTTTGTCTTTCTTATTAGATAAAATAAGTTTTTATTCCAATGGAATCTTCTCCCCCGGGGCTAAATAACAGCTTCTGTCAGGCAATTTTAGTTGGAACAACAAGCAACCCCCCCCTTCCCTGCTTGCCCCAGTCCACCAACATCTGGAGGGTCACAGGTTATTCACCCTTGTCTTAGAGGTGGAAAAGGAAATTGGCTTACACAGGGTCAGGTGGGACTTAGGGACTTCCTCTGGGGATGGTGGGCAGGGCTTTTTGTGTGTGGTGGTACTCAGTGGTATGGAGTACTGGCACCTCTCTCCCCACACCTCCCACCCATATCAGCTGTTTTGTGACTATGCAAAACCCACCAAGTGCGGGGTCACAGAGGGACAGCCGACACTTTAGGTAGGAGCCTCAAATGGGCGTGACTCTCTCCAGAGGAAACTCCATCTGCCTTGTGCTAGATACATGAAGTTTCCTGGAAACCTGGCAATTAGCATGCAGGCAGTGTACATGGGCGTCAGCTCTTCTGGTAGGCAAGTCAGCAGACACATATTTGGGGGGCACATGGGGAGAAAGATGGAGCGGAAGTTCCGTTGTTGGAGCGGAAGTCCTTGCATGACTTGGCTGGGTACAACCCTGCGATTGGAGAATGCTGGTAAAAAAAAAATCCCTCTGTGTGGACACAGTTCTCCATTTGCCTCAAATAGCAAGCAGAATGTTACAGTTCTTGCAGGCACACTGTCTGTACTGTAGTTCCATTTGCCTCCGAATTGCCCCCGAAACTTCAGAAGGACCCGGCTTCACAACTCAAATGGAGCCTGCTTTTTCTCCAATGTGTGATGGCCTGGGATTCAGACTCTGATGCTGAACCTGAGGGATCCCAGCCTGCACAGGATTCCCCGCCTCCAGAATCAGCAGCGCCGGGACTAGTGCTTGAGGCTCAAGGGTCCTCACCTGTGCTGGATCCTCAGGTGCAGGCATCTGCTGAGTCTGCTCTGGCTCCTGATGGGATGGAGGACCCATTGCCTGCAGGTGCTCCACTCCCAGCCCCGTTAGGGGAAGCTGAGGTTGCCTCTGGGTCCGGTAACCCTCCAGCCTCTCCTGAGCTGCAGAGGCTCAGGGCAGAGAGGCGAAGGGAACTGAGTTCCCGCAGGAGGAGTGCTCGCCTCCAAGCCAGGAGAGGCAAGTCACCTGAGGATCAGGGCCACCCTCTGCCTTGGGGCAGATAAAAGCCGGCCAGCCCCAGCCCCAAGTTGCAGGAGCAACATTGTTGCTGACCAGTTCCTGCCGGTGTTTCTGCTTGCTACCTGTTCTGCTTTCCTGCCTGAGCTCCTGACCCGCCCTGGTTCCCTACCTGTTCCTGACTTCGCCTGCCTCCCTGCCCTGCACCCAGCTTCAATTATTATGGACTGCCTTTCGTTGCAACTCTGACCACGGACCGGACTTCGACCTCGCCTTACGGGTAACCCACGGGACCAGCACACAATGTGTCTTGGATCTCTCTTGTCTCGGGATTTGTCTGAAGTCACAATGATTTTGCAAAGGTGAGGCTTCAATATACCAATACGTTTCCGAAGATTAAACACGTCTCCCAAGAGCTGAGGTCACCATCCGCCTCAGCAAGCAAAAACGTGTTAACTTGCTTCCATTTTTCTCCCTGCCCGCCTTCCCCAAGATCCCTTGCTTCCTAGGCAGGAAGGAATCAGACAGAAATACAGGCCATACCAACTGGCAAGGCAGTGAGATGCCAGCAGGCTTTTTGGCATTGGTTACGCTAAAGCAAGCGCACAGGTTGATATGATTAAGGTGGATGAAAGAAAGACAATCACCAGACTTTTCCTATTATTACATTATGCAAGATATTTGCTGGTTTATTTGTTGTTTTTATGTCGAAAGCCTAACGAAAAAGTGTGGGAGCCAATGCAAATCTTATTACAGCACCACAGACTTATTTTCAACGGTGTAATCCTTTGCATTTCTATTCTGAAGTAAGTCCCACTGTGTTCAGTGGAGTCTGTTCCCTAGGATGAAGTGTGTTTAATATTGAGGCTGCAATAGTATGATTATTGCATCTAGTTCCCATCATATTAATCCTCATATTAATGGACATTTTAAACAAAGGGCAGGTGTATATAATAATAATGATAGTCACCTCAAAATAATAAAAACTAGGATGAGATGCACTTTTACATCATGGTAGCGTTTTTATTAATATTTAAGTGAATAGTACTAGTCATGTTCTTGTTATGTTTTTGAGGTTAATCTGTTGCTTTTATTTTTGGTCTGTGGGTGTTCTTCCAGATGACCTGATTATGGAGCATTCATCCAATTTGTCTGCAAGAAGGCTAAACAATGTTGGCTGTTTAGTAGGCATTCAACCTGATTTTAGGGGGAGGCTAGATGACATTGAATCAACCAAGTCATCCCATCTCTGGAAGAACTATACAGTTCCCGTTGCCTTAAAAAGGTTAACAATATTTTAAAGGATCCATCTCATCCAGGATATAGTCTCTTTGCACCACTGCCTTCGGGTAGAAGATATAGAACAATTAGATCAAGAACAAATAGATTGAAGAACAGTTTCTACCCAAGAGCTATAACCATCTTAAATGCTGTAACCAGATAATATGACCTTGGAGAGCTGTGATGGGTGTATGTGTGGCTTTTTTTGGTGTGTGTGTTTTGTGCTGTTTTTTGTTTTGTTTTTTCTTTCTTTCTGTTTTTATGGGATGGTATGCAATTTCGTTGCACTTGTATAGCATTGTGCTTGTACTTGTGCAATGACAATAAATAAATTATCTATTATCTAAGTGTTAACCCCCCCCCATGTTTCAGTGTGGTTTCCTATCACCTTGTTGCAAAAGTCCAAAATTTATGAGAAGCAGGTTTGTTGTGCCCAATCAATTGTAATTGTACAACTTGGATTTGCAGAACTGTAATTGAAAATAGTGTGTTTTATTGAATTGTTTATTTTAATAGCCTGAAATCCAATGAGATGATGAGTGTGAACGAACAAATCTAAGATAAAACAGCAAAGTTTTTATTTAAACTCTCACTAGTACAGAATAAAGGACAAATCTGAGCCCTTAGCAGTAGTTCCCAAACGCGTTACTAACTGCATTTCCTTACAGAACTGTCCTGTAAGTTAATTAGATTCTTAACTTATAAAAAAAAAAATCAGCTGTCACTTCTACTGCCTTTTAAGTTCTCAGGTACATAGATGGGACAAGAATGTTTAATTAAAAAAAATGAGGATTGAGTTTGAGGGTAATAGTGTTTTGATATTCCCAGATGTATCTGAAATCACTCAGATTGTGAACCAGGTTTCAGTGTTTGAAATTAGATTTTGTTAAATTGAATGCTGAGGCTGCACTTTCTTATCCAGCGAAGATATAAGTGGTTTTAAATAGCAGGAAGTAAACCGTACCAATTTTGATAGATGCAAAGTGATTTCTGAACTCAAGGTCAAGAGTCATTATTGATTTAGAGTTCTAATTTGCCCTGTCACCCAACGCTCAGGGTTCATATGAACACTCAGAAGAAGAAAAGACTAAGCAGTAGTTGGGCATGGGGAACCTGTGGCCCTCCAGATGTTGAACTACAACTCCCATCAAGACCACCCAGGAGAGCTGGAAGGATTGGTCAATTTCTCTTCTCTCAGTTTCTCATTTCCCCCATCTTAAATTCAATTCTCCACATCTCTGTAGTAATCTGTGATTTATTTATTTTTTTAAAAATCCTTCAACTTTTTAGTGCAAATGTCTCCTAACAAATGCATATTTTTATGTAATACGTGCATTTTTGTAAGCATTGTTTGGCTGCCGAACCGCCTCGCAAAATTCAGATAAGTATGAATTTTGAAGGTTTGTTGTGTTTCGGTTTGCATATTGTTTCGAAAAGTGCAAATCTGATCTATTTCACTTTAAATGCAAATTGCATTGAAATTCTTCCCCACCCCCTACTTGCCAGCATGGCCAGTGATCAGGGCTGAATAGGAATGGTAAAAGGTAAAGGGACCCCTGACCATTCAGTCCAGTCGTGTCCGACTCTGGGGTTGCGGCGCTCGTCTCGCTCTATAGGCCAAGAGCCAGCGTACAGCTTCCGGGTCATGTGGCCATCATGACTAAGCCACTTCTGGCGAACCAGAGCAGCACACGGAAACACCATTTACCTTCCCGCTGGAGCGGTTCCTATTTATCTGCTTGCACTTTGACGTGCTTTCGAACTGCTAGGTGGGCAGGAGCTGGGACCAAGCAACGGGAGCTCACCCCGTCGCAGGGATTCGAACTGCCAACCTTCTGATCAGCAAGCCCTAGGATCTGTGGTTTAACCCACAGCGCCACCTGGGTCCCAGGTAATAGGAATGGTAGTCTAGTGCAATTTCCCAGTTGTTGCTGTCAGCTTTCTCTGGAGGAGAGATAAAGGAGCAGCTGTAAATCATCTGGTCTGTTGAGAAGACACCACCCTTTCCAAACTTCATTTAAGTCAGGCTTTCTCTATACGAAAAGGATCTGTGTAAGTCAGGTGTAGAGAACCTCTGGCCTTCCAGATGTTGCTGAGCTACAACTCCCATTAACCTCAGCAAGCATCACCAACAGCCAGGGTTCTAGTTCAGCAACATCTGGTGGGCCAAAGATTCCCTACATAAGGCTGTTGGCCACTTACAATAGACCTGTTCTCCAATTCTTTTATATCAGTGACCTCGACCACCTCTTGCTGTGGGGATTTCCTTTTCAGGGTGAACTAAGACGCTGGAAATAGATTTGATGACTGACACTTCATAAGCTCTGGCTTCAGATTAGATCTGAAACACATCTTTCTACATAGATACATGTTTATTAGTTTTTGCTTGGGTCATCAAAAGTGGGCAGTTGCTGCCATGATTCAGTTTTGTACTTGTTGCACCAGTGATGTTTTAAAGCAGGTCAATGTCAGTGTTTGATGTTCATGCCAGTGGTTCTGGGTTCTCTTCTCCTTGCCTGCGGGAGATGTAGTGCAAACATGTTGACTATTCTTTTTTCTGAAACGAAAAAAGCCCAGAACTGGTGATATTTGTGGTGGAAAATGCTGTTTTCATGCCTGATGAACCACCGAGCAGAAAAGGGGAGTCGGGTCAAGTGACCTACCATAGAATAAGCTGAGATAAATAATTCAGATTTTCATTATAACAGGGGAGTGCGGCTCTTGAACATTGCTGAGTGGCTCCTTTTGTGCGAACTGGCATGTGGTGGCTGTGTTTGGGAGCCCTCGCAATGTAATCGGGCATTAATATTAACCTAAAAATCAATGGCAGGAATTACCCATCTTTCTAAAGTCTAGCTGAATTCACACCATATTGTTTGGTCCTCCTGGGCATTTTAATAATCGTGTAATAGAAATGTTGGAGTGCCTGAGATGTTCTTTGTATTACTCTCTGAAAAGGTCTTTAACGGGATGTCTTTAGCAGACAGGTCTGATAGAATGTGCCGTAGAGAGAGAGAAAAGAGGGAGAAAAGAAATATGCCTATTTTAGTAATATGGGGATGTTTCATTAGTTCAGCCAGCAGCGATATGACATTACATTTAAAAAGGAATACAATTAATAACAATGAGAAGGCTGCAACGGCGGGGGTGGGGGTGGGGTGGCTCTCATAATATAGCTGGAGGAACTGAGCAAAGAGTCAGGGCAATTAAGGAGATGCAATGCATTACTTTGTTTGAACACCCACTTTGCTGGCCGTTTGGATAGGAGATTTCTTTAAGCTCCAGGTTGCTTCAGACATGCATGTCCCTCAGTAGGTGATTTGTCACTGATAGATCTGCTGATGTATGTGTGAACCATCCCAGCTAAAAAAGCTTCGAGTTGGAGATGATGTAAGAGGGCATGAAAGTTCTGTCTGGTGTGGTTTATCTGTGTTGGCCTGTTTCAAGCATAAGTGAAATTGCTAGATCCTGCGATTGTCATGTGTTAATTCATCCTAAGTTAGGGTTGCCATATTTCAAACAGTGAAAATCTGGACAAAAACAGCACTGCTGGCATGGGCTGCCATACGTCTGGATTTTCCCGGACATTTTGCCAGTTTCTGCCCGGACATTGCTGCCAACTGCAGTATTCTGGCTATGTCCAGGAGATTACGGATGTTCTTTATTATTACTTATTCATTTAAATACCACAAACTTCTGTATCTATTATGAACTATGAACTATGAAATTCACTCTAACAAGATGCAATGAAGACCCCAAATTGGGAAGACTTTGAAAGATAATTAGACAAATTCATGGTGGCTAGGTCTATGTTCCACTTCCAATGGGCACCAGCCACCACTGATTTCAAGTATTGTTTTGATCTCTTGAGAGCTTGTTCTGAATCCACATATATGTAATAATTCTTCCTTCTCCTCAACGATACCTTCAATGCTGCATTAAGCTTTGGGAACACAATATGCTTCATAGACATGGCTTGTAAGTTCAAAGAACACAATTTTGCATTTTCTTCCTGGAGTCTTTAGTCACCCCAAACATGGCAGATATAGGGTTGTCTCCTAGTAACCTCAACCCTCCATTACTGAGCTGCCCAGACCAGAATCATGGATGGTGAGACCCAAATCTAGACCTGAATGGTCTCCACCTCAGGAACCCTGAAGTATATACTGCATAAAGCTCAAAGCAAGAAGTGCTGCTTTGTATGACAGTCTCCTATTGATACCAGATGTGGCCAATTCAGGAGCCTCATATTACTTGACAATTAAGCAGTGCTGAGCACATTCAGTCCACAGCAGCTTACTAGATCGGTTCCCTGTGGTCAGGGCTTGAGGTTCTCCAGAATTCCACCTAACTTCACACATATCTAATTTATACCAGCAATATATCTAACTCAAACGTATGGGTGCTTGACCAGGTGACATTCCAAAGCAGGTACCGTAATTCACTCGCCCTTTGCAAAGTTCATCCCATTGCAAAGCAGTGGTCAGGGTTTCTTCCATTCATTTACTTGCTGGAGCTAACCACATATACTGTCATCACATGAATTTAGGGGGTGTGTGTGGGTGTGTGTGGGTGTGTATGCTTTCCCCAAACCAGTGTAGATTAATTATAACACACCATTTTAAACCTGCTTACTTAAAAAGCAAATTTGCTTTTGCTGCGGAAAAACTGAGAAAGGCCCCTGCAAAGACTAAGGTGGTGGACCATCTCAGGAGGGACTGAATCAGACTTGTTTTAATAGGCTTTAATAGGACAAGATTGCTTGAGTTTTTATCATTTTGTTGCTGGGGTATTTTATTTACTTTCCCCGTATTATTGTAATGACCACCGGCCATTGGTCAAGCAGTAAACCATGTCTGTTTGTGGAAGATGATACTGGGGGGGGGACCCCATTGATTTTAAGGAGACTTACTCCAGGTAAGCATGTTTGGGATGCAGTCTTAACTGCCAATCTTTAGCAGGTGATAGAAACTCTGTCCGAGTCAAAACTAATAGAGGAACTAAATTCTGCTGATGACATTTAATTGGTTACCCTCTTGCCCGACAGACAGGAAATAAGAAGGTGTAAGTAAATGTTGTTCCGGATCCTGGAGAGTTAATAAACAAAACCACAGCCATTCATAAGTAATGCATTAGAATTCTGTAGATAATAAATTTGCAACCCACAGATTTCCAGGTTATACCTCCCTTGTGCGGCATCTTGGTTAATGTACCACCAGGCCGGCCACTTCTGCTGCTGACAGGCCCGTGTTTTCCCAAGGTTTCAGAAGGCAGCCATTCAAATGGCCTACCCCTTGCTTTCTGCGGACGCTGTTTAGCCCCTGCATGTATGCAGAAGCACACATCCCTTCAAACAATTAAATCACCCCCAAACTGCTTAGGGACTGCGGCCCTGCGAATGTTATGTGAGTGGTTCCCCTCCCCTGCTAAGTATTATTGACAAATCCATCAAAGGCAGTGATGCATTGGTTTCCACCTTACCTAGAAGGACACCAGGGCAACGGCGACATGCTGTCACCGTGGTAACTGCTGCTGAAGTGAACAGCCTGTTGGGATAGGTGACCTCTGTTGGCAGCATGCCTGGAGATGTCGCAGCCACATGGCAGCCATGTTCCCGAGGCCCCGAGGAGAGGCCTAGAGCCCTCCGATTGATTCATTAGGCCTTAAAGGGTATCGATCACTCCAATTTGCACGAATTTATTATATTGATATGGGACTGATTAACATTTTGTGCCAGACTGGTTCGAT
Organism: Darevskia mixta; assembly: GCA_034641385.1. Lineage (NCBI taxonomy): Eukaryota > Metazoa > Chordata > Lepidosauria > Squamata > Lacertidae > Darevskia > Darevskia mixta. The sequence continues at coordinate 5,224,219 of JAWWNH010000063.1, forward strand.
ATGTGCTTGTAACAGCTTTTAATGATTAATTGACTTTTATGATTCCATCTCGGGGCTGTCAGTGAGCTGTGAACTGTGGGCAGGCTCATTCCCAAGCCGCTTCTCGAGTGGCACAGGGCAGTGATTGAATACCTAGGAAATTAGTGTCCTTGCTGTCTCGTTTTATGAAAGATAAATGCTATGACATTTAATGCAGACCTTAATTTAGAACAGAACGAAGCAGATCATTTTGCAATTTAATCATAAACAGGTAAATATCAGAAGTTGTTTAGCATTTTACAAGTTAAGTAGACAAGCGACAGCAGCGAGGCAAAGCCTTCTAGTGGGGGGAACGGCTGAGGTAAAATAAGGTAATGAGGGCCGCAGTTGTCACTCTTTTAGTACTTGTAGCAGTTTGCAAACTGGCAATAAAACAGTTGCATTTTAAGTATAGCTTCCAGAAGAATCTTCTGTGCATTCTTGATTTCATTCATGTTTTGCCGTGTTGACTGTAAACTGAGGGACTATCATGTATGGTGACACATACGCCATTGACAATCGCATGCAATTCATTGGTTTCCTAAAATCAAACAAGAACCATATTTGTAAATGAAAGCAAGATACAGTCGCAGCTTGGAAGTCGAACGGAATCTGTTCCGGAAGTCTGTTCGACTTCCAAAATTTTAGGAAACCAAAGCGTGGCTTCCGATTGGCTGCAGGAAGCCCCATCAGATGTTCCGGTTCCAAAGAACGTTTGCAAACCGGAACATTCACTTCCAGGTATGTGGCGTTCGGGAGCCAAAACATCTGAGTACCAAGGCGTTTGGGATCCAAGGTATGCCTGTACTTCTAGATGCTATATAACATCAGAAAGGACATGTTTGGATGTTGTTTACCTAATTCTGCTTCAGGATGCCTAGAGAGTTTTTTATTTGTGAACCCCAATACAAATTTGATCAGATATACACAAGCACAAATGTACAGCTTGGAACTTTTTTATCCACATGGTTTTCACGCTTCCAAAGTTCTGAGCTGAAAAGAAGGACCAAAATTACATATTCTTAAGCAAAAGTGCTAAATATGTATTTGAATTTTCACATGGATTAAAAAGAACAACACCAGAAGTTGAATGCAGAAGCAGGGCAAATTGAATTCATGAGTGAACACATGGGAAAGTGGCACAGATCAGAAATGGTCTCATTTATCCATATGTAATTCTAGGCAAACAAAAAACAAAGAACAGCCAACCTTTAAGTCTCCTCACATTTCAGAAAAAGTTTGGAAAAAGTTTTTCGTTGCAGTTCTGAGCAAAGCATGCAACACTGGAGTAACTAAAGGAGCTACTACAGCAGCAGCAGCCATCATGGTGCCCTGCGGATGTTGTTGGACTCCAGTTCCCATCAGCGCCAGCCAGTGTGGCCAATGGTCAGGGATGATGGGAGCTGGAGTCTGCAGGGAGGGCATCAACTGTTGGCCTTGTGCACAGAGGCATGTTACCAAGGTCTGCCCCTGGTGTGCATAAACAGTATGGAACATTTTAAAAGCAATTACCATACCAGTGATTGGTGGTTTAAATCAGTGGTTCTATTAACTCATTCCCAGCGGTCCCTTACCCTGCCCTATGAAAACCAGCTGGAGGGTCATGGCAAGCATCAGGTTCCTTTGGGCTCTGCTGAAGTGCTTAGGCCTCCACTGCTGCTTGAGGTTGCTGGGTGTTAGTCATGGCCATGCCGCCCTGTTGTTTTTATTTACGGAATAGGTATGCTTTGAGTCATGTGACCCACCACCTGCGTTCTGAAGCTGCACCATGTGACAACAGTCCAAACACAAGGCCACCACTTCAGTGAGAACTTGGTCTAAATTATCCCGATTTTCATGTCCTGCAAGTAGCTGTCTTCTGTTGCAATTCAAAGTGTTGGTGCTGACCTTTAAAGTCCTAAATGGCTTTGGTCCAGTATACCTGAAGGAGCGTCTCCACCCCCATCGTTCAGCCCGGACACTGAGGTCCAGTGCCGAGGGCCTTCTGGCGGTTCCCTCGCTGCGAGAAGCCAAGTTACAGGGAACCAGGCAGAGGGCCTTCTCGGTAGTGGCACCCGCCCTGTGGAACGCCCTCCCTTCAGATGTCAAAGAGAACAACAACTACCAGACCTTTAGAAGACATCTGAAGGCAGCCCTGTTTAGGGAGGCTTTTAATGTTTAATAGATTATTGTATTTTAATGTTCTGTTGAAAGCCACCCAGAGTGGCTGCGGAAACCCAGCCAGATGGGCGTGGTATAAATAAATTATTATTATTATTATTATTAAAGTGACTTGCGTTTACCTGAATGTTTTACTCAAGTAAGTTCTTTTGAATATCCACCCTCCCTTTTCCTAGCCTGCCCCCTCCCGCCACACACTTGTGTCTCTCTCACATGCATCAAGCCATTTGATAGAATCACAGAATTGTAAAGTTGGAAGGGACTCTGAGGGTCATATAACATTTTTTTTTATAACCCAACCCCCTGCGATGCAGGAATCTCAGCCAGAACATACATAACAGACGGCCATCCAACCTCTGCTTAAAAACCACCAAGGAAGGCAAGTCCACCGCTTCTTGTGGGATGAATAAGGTTCTTCTGTTTGGCCGGAGCTCTTCCCAATCCTCCTTCCTTGTGCTCACTCCCAACTTCCTCAGTGCTCCAAATCCTGGAGGTGGTTGGTTTCTTTTAAACATGGATTGAAGCCTTTGGCTGCATCTTGTATCGTGTTGCCTTCTGTTCACTTAACAGTATGTAGATGGGCCATAAATGTTTTTTTCTTCTTCTTTTCAGTGTATCAAAGCTCTTCTCTGCACTTTTTTTTTAAAAAATGTGAAAGCAGAAACATATTTGCTTTTGTTGGTTCACAATCTGGAATAGCAAAAGGCTTTTTAAAAAAACATCTGCCCTTGTTTTAACTGGCTGTACGTCTCTTTCCCCTACTCTTCTAGTGCTGCTAATGCTTGTTATTCTATCCATATCAATATTTTCATTTGGGGTGAGGCGATTTGAACAGGAAACATGGGACGCTGTCCCATACCAGGTCAGAGCACTGGTCCTTCTAGCCATGTCTTGTCCACAATGATTAGCAGCTGTTCTCCAGGGTTTCAGGCAGGAGTCTCTCCCAGCCTATCCTGGAGGTTGTATTTATTTAGTAATTCGTCATTAAATTGCTACCCTATCCTTCCTCCCAAAGGACCCCAAGATGGCAACGGGTGCAAGACGCCAAATTCTTAAACTACAATTTGAAGTTGGCTTGTTTCAATGAAGCATCATTAAAGTTAACCAACATTTGTCCGGGTTCAGATGACACGGCAAGCTGTTCTTCATCTACAAACCTTCTGAACTAGATATTCTAGCTGGTTTGCTGGGTCTTCTTTCCATTTCTGTGCCACGTGGTCCTTGCGCATTGTTTTGTATTGTTCATGATATCCACAACATTGAGATGAGGAGAAAAGAGACAAGGCAAGAAAAGAGAAATCAGAACAGGCTCTCCACTAGCAACATGAACCCAGCTTCATCCTAGCTTTAAAGTTTGCAAAACAGATATTATTTTAAGTCAAATACTGACTTAACCGTCAGTCTCACCTTCCCAGCATATTTCAAGCAGCCTGAGTACGTTTTTATTTATAAAAGCACCATATGCACATTAATTTATCTAGATGTTCACCTACTGCTTTATTTTTAATTTTTTGATAAAATGAAAACTTTTCCCAAAATCCTTGCAAAACTTCTCCAGTGAGGTGGGTGATAGCAACTTGGTGATGCCATGGGCACTAGTCAGATGCCCCTATCCTCATGAGCCCCTCCATAAACTTGCATAACTGTTTTCCACACATATCCACAAAGGGAAAAGAATTCTTGTAGCGAACCTTTAAAGGGTTTCCAACTGGTTTCACCTCTCTAACATTGTTGCCTCTATCTTCATTGTGTCAGTCTTCGGAGTCAGTGTGGTGTAGTGGTTAAGTGCGGTAGACTCATAATCTGGTGAACCGGGTTCACGTCTCCGCTCCTCCACATGCAGCTGCTGGGTGACCTTGGGCCTGTCACACTTCTCTGAAGTCTCTCAGCCCCACTCACCTCACAGAGAGTTTGTTGTGGGGGAGGAAGGGAAAGGAGAATGTTAGCCGCTTTGAGACTCCTTTGGGTAGTGATAAAGCGGGATATCAAATCCAAACTCTTCTTCTTCTTCTTCATCCCGATAATAATAATAATAATAATAAATAATAATAATAATAATTTATTATTTATACCCCGCCCATCTGGCTGGGTCTCCCCAGCCACTCTGGGCGGCTTCCAAAAGAACATTAAAATACAGTAATCTATTCAACATTAAAAGCCTCCCTAAACAGGGCTGCCTTCAGATGTCTTCTAAAGGTCTGATAGTTGTTGTTCTCTTTGACATCCGATGGGAGTGGAGTAGGAGTGTGGAAGGAAAATATGAAAAAAGGGGGGAAATATTTTATTCCTGGTTAAGTCCAAAATACATATTGGTAGCTGCTTCCTTTTTGAAATCTCCTTCCTTATAAGTTTCTAAGGAGAAGTTGGCTAGCTAACCTTTGGGGATGTTTGAGGTCTTAGGAAGGGAGATTGAAGACTAGACCAATCCAGAACTGGCACATTCTTCTCCAGAGTATTCTTACAATTATTTGTTCCTGAGCAGTGATATCAGCAAGACTGTGACAAAGCAATTTAGGACACTTCCATTCTAATTTTATAGATAGCATACAGTGTCACACCTAGGCCACAGTCCATGTCAAAGGTGGAACTGAACCCAAATCAAAATTCAACTCTGTCCCTTCCCTGCTCTTAGGGTGACTCTAATGTAGATTTAATGTTAGGTATAAAATCTTCAGAACAAATGAATAAAAAGGTGTAAATCTTCAGAATGAGTGAATAAAAAGGTATCTCGAGGGAATGCATTATAAGTCGTTTCAATATTTCATTGACTTTAAATGTGGCATGCTTTCCTACCGTAACTCTCAAATCGAGACGTTCTCACATGCAGTTAAGGAATGCCAGTACATAGCATGCAGTGCTTCAGCAGGGAAGTCTCTGCTTCTGATCCCATCCTCTGGCATGGCTCATAGACTGGCAGCCTGGAACAGGGCTTTCTTTGTGGTGGTGCCCTGACTCTGCAATTCCATCCCTGGGGGAGTGTGGCTGTCTCAAATGCTGCTCACAGTTAGATATCCATTTTGAATACAAAGCTGTTCCCGTGAGCTTTGAAGAGATAAATCCAATTTGAATCCAGAAGTGAAAATACAGTGTTGTTGTGTTTTACTACGACTTCTGTTCCGTAGTTTTTAGAAGTTTAATTATTGTTGCAAATGGTGATGTTTTGGAACTCCTTTAGGAGGAAGGGTGGTAGATAAGCACACAAAAAATGCATAGACTCCTGTGATCTTTCAACTAGCCCCATTTATTTACCTTGTACCTTGAGAAGACTTCATACACTGTCAAATGGAGCCCAAGAACCCAGAACCAGCTGCATTGTCTCTGCTGTTTATTTTCTGAATGGTTTCAATCCACCAATGCCTAGAATTATATTTTCTTCCCCAGCTGGAATATAATAAATGGAGACCATGCACTCAGTTATGCAAACCAGCAGTACTTATGGTCAAGCTCCATTAAAGCCAAGCACTCCTTCTAAGGCTCTGCGGAGTAAGCATAGGAAGAGGCCTTATACTTAGCCAGAACATCTCTCCACTTAGTCCAGGGCTTCCTACTCTCACTTGCAGACCATCTCAAGTCATAGAAACATAGGTAGTGGCCTTACACCACCAAGCCAGAGCAACATTCCACCTATCACACTACATACGCAGGAATATGCAGCTGTCCCATACAGGGATTGAACCTGCAACCTTGGAATTATCAGCACCACGCTCCAACCAATTGAGATCTCCAGCTCCATCAGCCAGGGATTGAACCTGGGACCATCTGTCCGATGCTCTACCACTGAGCTATGGCCCTTCCCCAAGTCTCTACTAGTCAGTCCTTCTGACCCAAGGATGGAGAATCTGTCGCTCTCCAGTTGTTGCTGGTCTACACCTCCACCCTCTCCGACCGCTAGCAATGCTGGCTGGGGCTGATGGGTGTTGGTTGGAGTCCAGCAGCACCTGGTAGCCACTGGTTCCCCAGGCTTGTGATTAAACTCGGGGCCTTTGTGATACCCCAGGGCTATGGCATCGGCCCAAGATGCAAGTTCTTGTTTTCAAATGGTGAGAGTCAGGTCAGATGTAGGGTGACTCTTCTGCAGGTTTGCTTTAATGCTAGCTTGTGCTTATAATGCAGGCAGTTGAGCATGCTGTTGGTTGGCTCCAAGAGCAAAGAAGCTTCAGAACTATCTCTGCCAGATCCCTGCACCGCCGCCCTGTACTCCATACAAATAAAAACAGAAGGCCCTTTTGCAGTCAAGCTCCTCTTTGTGCTGTGTATCTGATTCAAACCATACTTTTGCCAAGGTGGAATACTGAAAGCATTAAGAGTCCCACCCCCATGATACAAAAATTTAAGAATCGGTGGCCCTGAGGGGGTAAGAACATATGGGCTGAAAGATCTCAAATGGGCTTGGCTTCTTAAGTCCAGGCATGGGTCTCTTAATGAAAAGAGTTCCACTTCCAGAGATGAAGAAAATAATATGCGCAGTTCCCATGCATGCTTCCTGCATGGGGCCACTTTGCACATTTTGTATTTTAGATGTATACCTAACAGCACAATCCTATGCATGCCTATTGAGAAATAAGCTCCCCTTATGCTCAGTGGGACTTACCGCCATGTAAATTGTGTATAAAATCATAGGCTAAGATGTTTTAAGTGTATATACTTAAGCATGTCACGTCCCACAACACTCATTTGACCAAGGACTTGTCCGCACTGGAGTTTACTGTGTGTCTACATCTCTTTGCATTCCCATTTAATTTGTGTGGTTCCCTATGGCATTACCCTCAAACAACACCATTCCCCATGCTTTGCCCCTGTAAATTTGAGTTTGCCTGATTCAGGAATAGACCAATAACTCATCATGACTAAGTTTAGTTTGATAGGGGGCATAGGTATTTTGACGGGAGACTCTTAAGCATGTGGTTTAATCCTCCAAATGACATAAAAGCGACAAGGCTTAGAAATGCTAAAGGTTGACTGACTCATGTCCAGAATGAAGACCACTTCCCAGTCTTGCCTGAACCTTTCACAGGCACTGGCAGCTAATGTTCTAATCGCCAGACATTTTGGTGCCTCCCAGCAGTGAAAATATACATTCAATAATTAAATAACCTGTCCGTTTGTGCCCTGCCAAGAATGTCCTGTCTCAAACGGCCATTTCACTCTGCTAGTCCTCTTTATTACCAAAAGGTGAACACAGAACAGGAAACGCCAATGGATTTCTGATAGATTCTGCCTGTGGCTCCTGTCCTACTCTCTTGACTTAAATATCTCACCTGCACTTAGTTTCACTAGTTTCTTCAGGAATTTCAACAGGGTTGCCATAATGATTTAATTTTGTTTTAAAATATGCAAGAAGCAGTCCAGGCTACTACTAATACTGCTAATGGACAAACCATCACTTTCTTCTTTGTTTGAAACAACAAACCTACAAAGCCCTAAACTTTAGATTGTACAGTAATGGGTTGATACTAGTTTGTATATGGCAAAAGCCACGATTCAGTTTCTTATTCATATGGGTGTGTTGTTGTTGTTGTTGTTGTTGTTGTTGTTGTTGTTGTTCTTTATATCTAATTTGTCTCCTTTCACTTCACCTAAATATAGATAAGGCGAGATAGTGACAAAAACAAAACAAAACAAGGAGGCTTGCATCACCTTACAAATTAACACAGTTATTACACAGTTAAACTTTGTTGTGTTAGAGTCAACTGCATCAGATTCAACAAAGCTGGATTAGAGAGCACTTTATCAGATGAAGGTTGTGATACTTCTCTACAATGGGGGTCTGTTTGGTATTGGTGGGGGTCCTATTTAAATTAAGATATGATTTAATTAATAAATACCATTTGGATGTTGTAAGTACCACAGCACCTCTGCGAACTTTTCTTGAGGTTGGTAAAGATTTCCTTTTAAAAACAACAACACAGGAAATAGAATTTTTGATATTTTAGCATTTTTAAAGTACTTTCAGGTGTATACATATATCACTTTCTCTGTGTGTGTTGCATTAATTCTCTTGTCCCAATGAAGGAGAAAGCACTCAGAGGAAAGAACTGTTTGTGCAACCTGAAGTTTGCTTCCTGGTTTTTACCAGAGAACTTTCCCCTTCCAACGCATCAAGCTACTTTTAAAACAGCTTGTCTCTTTGGCAGCAGGACTGCTGCAGTAAAATCAGCAGGCAAAGCTTCTGCTGTGCAAGCTCCCCCCCCCCTTTGGATCAGGACTGCAGCGTCCTGGGAGCAGGTCTGAAAACTGAGAAGATATTCTGGAGCCTCGCCTCGCTCAGCTTTGGATCATTGCATCCTCAAACCCAGCTTCTGAAGTCCATCCTTGAAGCTCATTAACGAAGGAGGGGAAATTATCTGTGCACCTGCTGGAATGAATTCAAAATGAACTTTTCATTCCTACCTGTGTCCAGGTGAAAGAAACTGTAGTAAGCATCGCTGTTGCAAAGCATATGCTGTATAGTCAACGTTCTGTTTTTACTGAGTTCTTACCATGGAAGAAGAGTTTAGATTTGATATCCCGCTTTATCACTACCCAAAGGAGTCTCAAAGCGGCTAACATTCTCCTTTCCCTTCCTCCCCCACAACAAACACTCTGAGGTGAGTGGGGCTGAGAGACTTCAGAGAAGTGTGACTAGCTCAAGGTCACCCAGCAGCTGCATGTGGAGGAGCGGAGACGCGAACCCGGTTCACCAGATTACGAGTCCACCACTCTCAACCACTACACCACGCTGGAAGCAAGTGGGGATGTTCATTTTGGGCAAAGTGGGAAAATGGCCACAGGAAGATGCCATATCCCAGGTCAGAGTCCATCCGTCCACCCGTTCTACTCCGTCTTTTTATTGTGAGACACTTCAAATGCAGTCAAACCAACAATTCATGTTTTGCTAGACAGGCACATAATAGGAGCTGGAAGTCACAGAGCTTTCCTGTAAGTTTGCTAGAGAGGACTCCGTGAGAGACACTGCCACTGTCTCTCCTACCAGTCTGGGGAGATCTCTTTCTGCCTTCCGCTCTTTGCACATGTCTTGTGCTGGTCCCAAGGGATATCCGATAGGCGAGGTCTAGTCCAGTCCAAGGTCAGTCCAAACCAGAAGTCACGAAGCCGAAGTCACAAAGCCGAGGTCAGGATTAAGTCGGAAGCCAAAGTCACAAAGCCGAGGTCAGGAACACAGGAGTCAGGAACCAGGAACTGGGCAGCAACGATGTTGCTCCTGCAACTTGGGACTGGGACTGGCCGGCTTTTATCTGCCCCGAGGCAGAGGGCGGCTCCGATCGTCAGGTGACTCGCCTCTCCTGGCTTGGAGGCGAGCACTCCTCCTGCGGGAACTTAGTTCCCTTCGCCTCTCTGCCCTGAACCTTTGCAACTCAGGAGAAGCTGGAGGGTTACCAGACCCAGAGGCAACCTCAGCTTCCCCTGACTGGGTGGGGAGTGGAGCACCTGCAGGCAATGAGTCCTCCACTCCATCAGAGGCCAGATCAAACTCAGCCGATGCCTGCACCTGAGGATCTAGCACAGGTGAGTCCCCTTCAGACTCAGGCCCCAGCCCTGGCTCTGCTGGTTCTGGAGGCAGGGAATCCTGTGCAGGCTGGGATCCCTCAGGTTCAGCGTCTGAGTCTGAATCCCAGGCCATCACACCATCCCCCCTCCCAGGCCCCCCCCTCAACCGAGGGGCCGGACCAGGCTTGCTGGGGTAAGTTGCATGGAACTCACGGAGGCAGGCAGGCGCATGGATGTTTTCCGCTGGTTCCCACGAACGATCCTCGGGCCCATACCCCTTCCAGTCGATGAGGTATTGGAGCTTCCCCCTGCGGTATCGGGAGTCGAGAATGTGCTCCACCTCGTACTCGGGCTCCCCCTGAACCAGAACTGGCTGCGGTCGTGGACGGTCTGGGTGGAACTCATCGGGCGGGGCGACCGGACTGAGTAGGGACCGGTGAAATACCGGGTGGACCTTCAGGGTCGCGGGTAATCGGAGACGGAATGCCACAGGTGAGACACGGTCCACGATCGGAAATGGGCCGGTGAAGCGGGCATCCAGCTTCCGCGAAGGCCGAGAGGAGTGCAGGTGGCGGGTGGAGAGCCATACCAGGTCACCGACACGGAGTTCCGGCCCCTCCTGACGGTGACGGTCGGCCTGGGCCTTATACGCGTCCTTGGCCTGGCTCAGTTGCTCTGTCAGAAGCTGCTGCTGCGACTGGAGCTCTTGTAGCCAGTCTGTCACTGCGGGAACTGCGGATGCCGGCAGCACACTTGGGAACAACCGCGGGTGGTACCCATAGTTCGCCTGAAACGGGGTCTGTTGGGTGGAAGCGTGCACTGCGTTGTTATACGCGAACTCGGCCAACGCCAGGTGGTCGACCCAATCGTCCTGGTGGAAGCTGCAGTAGCACCGGAGGTACTGTTCCAACACCGCGTTTGCCCGTTCGGTCTGTCCATCTGTCTGCGGATGGTAGGCCGAAGATAGGCAGACCTCCGTCCCGAGAGCCTGATGTAGAGCACGCCAGAAGCGGGAGGTGAACTGGGCACCGCGATCGGAGACCAAACGTTCTGGTAGGCCATGTAAGCGGAAGACGTGTTGTAAGTACAGTTGCGCCGTCTCCTTGGCTGAGGGTACAGACGAGCACGGGGCACAGTGCACCATCTTAGTGAAGTGGTCCGTGAATACCAGGAGACAGGTACACTGATGGGACAGGGGTAGGTCCACCACGAAATCCAACGAAACCGTATGCCACGGACGAGGAGGAACTGGCAGTGGCTGTAGCAGTCCCGCAGGTCTCCCGGTCAATCCCTTGGCTCGCCGGCAGACATCACAACCCCCAATGTACCGTGCCACGTCGGCTTTCAAGCGGGGCCACCAGAATTCCCGGCTGACCAGGTGGGTAGTCCGATACCTCCCGAAGTGGCCAGCTGCCGGGGCATCATGTGACATTCAGAGCACCTCGGCCCGCAAAGGCCCTGGTGGGATGTACAACCGACCACAGTGCATCAGCAGACCCTGGTGCACAACCAGTTCTGGGTATCGAGGGCACGATCCACTGGCCAATTCCTGAATCCGTTCCTGAGCCCACGCATCGACCCGTTGCTGCTTCCGCACTCGGTCCCGTAGTGACTCAGTCTCCTGAACAGCCAGGAACGCTGCTGGTGGGACGATTGTTGTTGGGGCCGCCTGCTGCACCGTCTCTGCAATGTCCTCCGGTTTCCGGGACAGTGCGTCCGCCTTCTGGTTTTGGGAGCTGGGGATGTAACGGATCCGGAACTGGAATCGGGAGAAGAACAGTGCCCACCGGATCTGACGCTGGTTCAGCTTGCGGGTGGTCTGGAGATACTCCAGATTCCGGTGGTCGGTTCTCACTTCCACCGGGTGTCGTGCCCCCTCAAGATGATGGCGCCAGACCTCAAAGGCCACCTTAATGGCCAGTAGTTCCCGCTCCCACACGGTATAGTTGCGCTCCGCCGGAAGGAGCTGCCGGGAGTAGTAGGCACAGGGTAGCAGTGGCGCATCAGGTCCGTGTTGCTGGGACAGGACAGCACCGAGAGCCGTACTGGAGGCGTCCGTCTCCACCACGAAGGGACGAGAGGGATCAGGATGCTGTAAAATCGGCGCCTTCTGGAAACAGGCTTTCAACCCCTGGAATGCCCCCTCAGCCTCCTCGTCCCAGGAGAAGGGAGTCTTGGGGCGCAGCAGACGGGTCAACGGGGTGGTGCGATGAGCGTAGTCCGCAATGAATGTCCGGTAATAGTTGGCGAACCCCAGGAACCGCTGTAGGTCCTTGCGGTTCCGCGGCGCCGCCCACTCTCGAACCGCAGCCACCTTCCCGGGGTCCATCTGTACACCGTCAGGGGAGAGTCGGTGTCCGAGGAAGTCCACTGACCGCTGGTGGAACTCGCACTTGCTGAGCTTAGCGTACAGGCGGTGCTCCCGCAAGCGCTGCAACACGGTCCGGACATGACTCTCATGGCGAGCTGGGTCACGGGAATAAATCAGAATGTCATCGAGGTACACCACCACGTACTTGTCTAGCAAGTCCTGGAACACGTGGTTGATGTACCGTTGGAACACGGCAGGCGCATTGCATAGTCCGAACGGCATGACCAGATATTCGAACTGCCCATAACGGGTCCCAAATGCGGTCTTCCACTCATCCCCGGCACGGATCCGAATCAAGTTGTAAGCCCCCCGCAGGTCCAGTTTGGTGAACCTCTGCGCCCCTTGCACCCACTCCAGCAACTCCGCAATTAGGGGCAAGGGATACCGGTCTGGGATGGTGATCTTATTCAGGGCTCGGTAATCATGGCAGAGGCGAAGCTCCCCACACTTCTTCTTAACGAAGAGTACTGGAGCAGCGGTGGGAGAGGTAGAGGGCCTAATGAACCCACACTCCAGGTTCTTGTGAAGGAAGTCCTGTAAGGCTTCACGCTCTGGCTCCGAAAGAGAGTATAGGCGACTCACAGGCAGGGGCGCCCCAGGCTGGAGGTCTATGCCGCAGTCGAAGGACCGATGAGGAGGCAGCCGGTCTGCCCCCTGTTCCTCGAACACGTCTACGTAGTCCCGGTACACGGCGGGGAGCGTTGACGCAGCCTCCCCCATGGAGGCGGCCGAAAGCATCTCGGACTGAGCATTCGAACCCGAGTCTGGGAAGCGTACAGTTCGATTGACCCAATCGATCTGAACATTGTGAGACTCCAGCCAGTCCATCCCCAGCACCAGGGGAAACCGGGGCATGGTGGCAATGTCCAGGGTACGCACCTCCTGGTGCTGCTGGTGGCACAGGACCAAGGGCTGGGTCTCCCGCGTAACGGCGCCTGACCGCAGGAGCCGTCCGTCGATTGCCTCCACCTGCACCGGTTCTGGCTTGTTCTGGAGTGGCACCCGATGCTGAACAGCGAAGGCAGAGTCCATATAGGAGCGGGTTGCCCCTGAATCCACCAGAGCGTGGGTGAGAATCCAGGGCCCGCCTGGGGGGTACAGACGCACCGGGATCATGAGGTGTTGCAATTCCACTGGTGAGGGCCCATCATGCGACGCTTGGGACCCCAGATAGCCTGGGCCATTGGCTACTGGGGTTGGCGGTTTCCCTGCGGCTGGTGTTTCTCGGGGCATGTTCGGGCGTAGTGTCCACTCCCCCCGCAGTAGAGACAGAGGTTCCCCTCCCGACGCCTTGTCTTCTCCGAAGGGGAGAGGCGAGGCCGTGCTGCCCCGAGCTGCATCGGCTCCTCTAGTGACTCGGCTCTGGCCGTGGAACTGCTGGGAAGCACTGGAGTCGGGAGCCCGGAGTGCCGACGGCCCCAGGCCTGGCGACGGTCCTCCAACCGATCGTCTATCTGTAGACTCCGTTGGATGAGGGCCTCCAGCGTGGTGGGGCGATCCAAGGTGGCCAGCTGGTCCAGTATCTCGTCAGAAAGCCCCTCGAGATACTGGTCCCGAAGTGCAGAATCATTCCAGGTCAAGTCCTGCGCCAACAGCCGAAATTCTGTGGCATAGGCGGCCACTGTGGACTTGCCCTGTTTCAACCGCCGAATCGCCCGATTGGCTTGACTCGCCTTCTGAGGGTTGGCGAACGCGGTTTCAAAATGGTTGCAAAACCCCGTATAGTCTGTCAGCAAGGGGGAGTCTTGCCGTAGCAGCGGCAACGCCCACTTGGCCGCCTGGTCCTTCAGCAAGCTGATCAGGAAGTGCACCTTGGTGTGGTCGTCGGGGAAACCCCGGGCTCGCCCCTGAATATACAGTTTGGCCTGGGCGAGAAACATGGGAAAGCTGGCCGGGGACCCATCGAATTTCTCTGGCAGGGCCACTGGGTACTTGCCTGGAGCTGGGACGCCGGCACCAGGAGCCGGTAAGACGTCCAAACGCTGCTGAAGCGCCGTAACCGCATTGCTCAGCTGCTGCACTGTGTGGGTCAAGACCTGGTTCTCCTGGGCCAATGCCGCCAGCGCAGCCGCCTGGTCAGTCATAATGACCGGTTCCTCCCGAACGCACCCCAACGAAGGGGGAGTGCGGGTGTGGCAGGAGCAAACTGTGCTGGTCCCAAGGGATATCCGATAGGCGAGGTCTAGTCCAGTCCAAGGTCAGTCCAAACCAGAAGTCACGAAGCCGAAGTCACAAAGCCGAGGTCAGGATTAAGTCGGAAGCCAAAGTCACAAAGCCGAGGTCAGGAACACAGGAGTCAGGAACCAGGAACTGGGCAGCAACGATGTTGCTCCTGCAACTTGGGACTGGGACTGGCCGGCTTTTATCTGCCCCGAGGCAGAGGGCGGCTCCGATCGTCAGGTGACTCGCCTCTCCTGGCTTGGAGGCGAGCACTCCTCCTGCGGGAACTTAGTTCCCTTCGCCTCTCTGCCCTGAACCTTTGCAACTCAGGAGAAGCTGGAGGGTTACCAGACCCAGAGGCAACCTCAGCTTCCCCTGACTGGGTGGGGAGTGGAGCACCTGCAGGCAATGAGTCCTCCACTCCATCAGAGGCCAGATCAAACTCAGCCGATGCCTGCACCTGAGGATCTAGCACAGGTGAGTCCCCTTCAGACTCAGGCCCCAGCCCTGGCTCTGCTGGTTCTGGAGGCAGGGAATCCTGTGCAGGCTGGGATCCCTCAGGTTCAGCGTCTGAGTCTGAATCCCAGGCCATCACATGTCTGAGCACCAATGCTCAGACACCATTTTAAGCTAGACTAGTCAAAGTTACCATTTTAGGCCCAGGGGAGTAGCAATGGAGGGGCGGGGGGCGGGTCTCCCCGGGTTCCACCCCAGAGGGGGGTGACACTTAATTTTTTTTTTTTTAAATTATTTTTACTTTTTTTTTTAATTTTAACTTCATTGAAAAAAAAGATAATAGACACACACACAACCCCCCACACCTCACAAAGTGGCACCATCAGAGGGGGGTGACACTTTTTACTTTTTTAATTTTTTTTAATTTTTTAAAAAATTTTTATTATTTTTTTAATTTTATTTTAACTTTATTGAAAAAAAAGAGATAATAGACACACACACACAAAACCCCCACACCTCACAAAGTGGCACCATCAGAGGGGGGTGACACTTTTTTTTATTATTTTTTTAAAAATTTATTTTATTATTTATTTATTTTTATTTTAACTTTATTGAAAAAAAGAGATAATAGACACACACACAAAACCCTCACACCTCGCAAAGTGGCACCATCAGAGGGGGGTGACACTTTTTAATTTTTTTAAAATTAAAGTGGGGGGGGGTTGACAAAAAAAATTCCGCCCCGAGTACCACCTGGGCTTGCTACGCCTCTGTTTAGGCCTGCCTGAACAAAGCTGCTGTCAGGGCTGTCTTAAGCATATGCGGCGCTGGGGTGCAAAGATCCACCCTGCGCCCCCCCCAGGTTCGCCAGTCCCAGGCATGCATGAGGGCGGAGCTGGCCTGCCAACCTCAGCATCTCACTGGCTTGGTCACCCCCGAACCCGCGACGCAGAGCCGCCCGCAGCAGAAGAGCCCGCCACGGCACTCCGATCGACAGGCAGGCTCTTCCCCGGACTCAACTCTCAGGCCCCCGATTCTCAGCCGGGCGCCCCTGAGAGCCCGGTGCTCGGGTGCCCCGCACCCCTAGCTCCTATGGGTAAGAAGGCCCTGGCTGCTATATCTTTTACTCTCCAACAAGTATTCTGAGTGAGAGAGAATTTTTTTTTTTTACCTTTAACAAGACTGAGTGGTGGTTATTTTAAGGGAGAGAAAGGGAAATACCAGGAAAATCCAGTCTGCCTTAAATCATCCTTGATTACTTAAACTAAAAGGCTAAAACTAGCTGATCTAAGCTTCCTTTTAAACTGCATAGGGATGGCACTCTGCTGAACTCACAAAGGTATCTTTTTTATGGAATCATAGAATTGTAGAGTTGGAAGGGACCACAAGGGTCATCTAATCCAACCCCCTTTTCACCTAATTTGGGGCTTGAACCCACAACCCTGAGATTAGGAGTCTCATGCTCTACTGACTGAGTGATCCCAGCTCTGGACAATGAGGAAGGAAGGATAATATCTTATATATACATATACATATATATATCCTCTTCTAGCATCTAATCGCATCCCAACATTTACTGCCCTGTGAGGTAGGTCACTCAATCAAGGGAGAATTTGAACTCTGGACTTTTCAGTCCTGCTGTAACATTCTACTAGCCCAAGGCTGGCCAATATGCCCTTAAGATCTTGTTGAACACCAACCCCCATCAGCTCCAGCCAGGATGGCCAATGATCAAGGGAGATGGGAGCTGTGATCCAATAACATCCACAGATTGCCATGTTGGCTACCCCTGCCATAATCACTGCCTCAGAACAGGTGTTTGAAAATGACGTTCCGGTGAGGTTGCCATCTACTTGTAGGAATGTTTAGGAAGGTACGAGAGGATATACTAATTATATATAATGCTTCCTTACTGACGCTAGTGAGCATAGAGCAGAGCACATTCCTTGTAGAGGAATAGAGATTACTTTGTGCCCAGCCCTTTCATTTGGCTTTATTTGGGTCATGCCCATCTCCCTGGTCACACTCAGGGGGAGATGGCTCCCAACAGGTATGACAGGAAGTCCTCCCTGTTTGGAGCCACCTTCCTCTGTGTGGGTGTTATGCACTGAGCTGAATCCTAGAACAATAGGATCCAGAATGCTGCAGTCTGATTGGTCCACAGGAGCCACCCAATCCAGCTCCAGGTGGAAGTGAATCAGCGACCTGATTGGCCTGCAAGAGCAGCCCGGAATTAGCCAATCACCTGGGGCCCATTGTGTAAATAATGTATATATAGCAGACGTTTTGGGGAAAGATTCATTCCTTGCTACCATGAGCTGAATAAAGAGCATGAAATTCACACTTGACTGTGAGTATATTTCAGTGCCCATTCTAGCAAACAGGAAATGTTGAACTGGACTGCTCTATGTATACATCCCACACAACCTCCGTGATTGAACCGCTTGTGCAATAGACCAAAGCGGCCAAAGTTTTCCCCATTAATTCTGGGCGGAGTTCCTGTTGAATTATTGCCTGTCCCATAGCTGTTAAAACTCAGGGAAGCTCAGCCAAAATAACAGGGGTGCCAACTTGAATAAAATATTTGGGGGTGCAGGTAATCCCCACCCCACATACTTGATCACATGATGCGGCACACACACCATTTGAATGACAGTGCCTATCAACCTGGGGAGGGGGCACCTCCCTCAAATATTTTATAGCCCCTAGGAGTTAGCTCCTATGCAAAATAATTTTTTTAAACCCTGCAACTCCAAGTCAGCCAAATCCTACTTTCCAAACTCTTAAGAGAGAATCGCGGAAACAAAATGTAGCTCAGCCCAGTTTGCCCAAGGATGCATTTTATTCTCTTATAACGCTGATGTCATGAATCGCAGGGCGGGGCGAGGTGGCGTCGCCGAAGGACGGCGATGAAAGCGAACCCAGCGCCTTGTCAGCAAGGAGAGAGGCGCCTCCGCGGAGCAGAAAGGCTCTCTGCCGCCGTTAGATGGCGCTCGAGACTTTGCAACCAGCCGTACAAAACGGTTCAATGTCGGAAACAAAACAAACCCAACCCCCCCCAAAAAACGGTGGGGGAGAAAGACACCTCTAAAGAAGGAGGAAACTACGCCGCGGTGAACGCCACATTTTATTTTATTTTTTTAAAAAGCTTACCTTGAGAAATGGGTCAAGAAGGTGATGGAGAGGAGACTCGATTCTGAGTCTCTTTGCCTCGATTCTGCCGCACGTGGCAAACTTTCTGCTGAAATGCAGTCTCTGGCCAGGGTTGCGACTGCAGTGTGTGTGTGTGTGTGTGTGTGTGTGTGTGGCTTCAGGATGCAAAAGCTGTGGCGCGGAGAGGTGGAATGGGCTCGAGAGATAGAAGTAGAAAGGGACTTGGCAGCACTGCACGAACCTCTTCCCTTTCATCTAGAAAGTTTCTGGAAAACATGCTTTGCTGAACAGTCTAACTCTCCAGAGCGTGAATGAGGGAAGGGAACGAGAGCTGCACCGCACCCATTGAAAACTTTGCTAACGTTTCTGTTCCAAACGGCATTCCCTTGCAGAAGTCCTAAGCGCACTTACTTCCAAGTAAGCCCCTGGCACGGATTGCAACGAGGCTTCTTGTTTTGAGACCGCCGGTTATTTAGTTCTAACGAGAGATTGGCCTAAGAGCAAAGGCCTCTGACCAGCTAATAACCCCATGACCTTGAGGACTACTGGCGGGGCTTATTTGCTGGGGGGGGGGGAATGCACTCTGTTCATGCTCAGGCGCCACCTCTTTATTTACATGGAAATAATTCAGAGCTGGAGGGAGCAATCCTACGCACACTGATCTGGGGGTGAGCCCCACTCAGCACTGCAGGATTTCCTTCCGAATAAATGTGCAGCGCGCTAAGATCAGGTAGAATCGTAGAGTTGGAAGGGACCTCGAGGGTCATCTGGCCCAACCCCCTGCGAGGCAGGAATCTTTTGTCCAACGTGGGGCTCGAACCCACGTCCCTGAGAGTCTCATGCTCTCCCAACTGAGCTATCCCGGAGAGGGGGGAGTCTGTCCCGAGCACGTACGAGGCCCGCCCTTCACTTTTCAGACCTCCCTGTTGCTCTCTTTAGGTTGCGATCCTACAAACCTCGCAGTCCTGGCTTGCAAGGGTAGGTGTCAGAGACCCCATGCGAAGCCTCACGTCTGGCAAGCAGCGCCCATCAGCCTCCAACCCGGACTCCCAACTCAACGCCGCAGATCCCGTTCCCACTGTCGGGACCGAGGTCGTGGAAAGACAAGGGGCGGCCAGACTTCTTGGCTCTCGCCCTCCGTGTGCTGCGAGGGGCGACTCGGTCCTCCCTGAGACCTGGAAAACCCAGGCGGCCTCTGTTTCTCGGAATGGCCGGAGAGAGTTAGGAACAGGGCGAGCTCAGTTTTGTCTACACTGACGGCCGGTATCGGCTCTTCAGAGTTTCAGGAAGGCTTGAACCCGGGAGCTACGGCTCTCATATTTTAGGAGAGGACTCGGGGGTCTGGGCCCCGGTTTGGAAGGAGGGTGGCAAAGCGCGCAAACAAATTCTGCCCGGGATCCTGGCCCTTCTAGTCCTCTGGCTGCCAACTCGTGCCGTCGGGGCTTATTAGTTCGCCTTTTTAATGTGCAGGTTAGGCGTCGGGAAAGCTGCTCCCCCGGTTGATTCCGGGACTCTAACGCACTGGGAAAGTCAGAGCCCCGTTCCCCTCAGACTCTACCCGCTTTCCTGCGCTTGCACCCCGCGCTTGCACCCGGGGTCTCTTGCTTGGGAAAAGGGTACAAGGCCAAGTCAAACAAATCAGGGGAGCGGGAGGAAGGCCGAGGAGTGCGTGCGTGTCTGAATATGGACTAGCAGGTATGTAGCAAGGACCTTGAAACAAAGTTAAGAGCCAGCAAGGTTGGGTGGCCCTCTGTCATGGATGCTTTAGCTGAGATTCCTGCATGGTAGTGGGTTGGTCTAGATGACCGTTGGGGTCCCTTCCAACTCTACAGTTCTATGATTCTAAGATGTCCCACCCCGTCCTCTTTCTCCTTCCCTCCGGTCGCATAGGCGCGCGCAGAGTTTTTTCTCTGAATGGATTCTGTTCGGGCTGGAGAGGAAACCGACTTGTGCGAAGTGTGGTCAGGGGAGGGGAGGGGGGGTCCTCTAGTTTTGCTGAGGTTAAAACCCATCTGCGTTTTAACTGGATCCTGTCTCAACCCTGGAGAAAAGGGGAAAGGGCTTCCGTCGAAGGCACCTTGAGTAGTCAATAAGAAAGAGTGAGGGGGGGGGTCTCAGTTTTGCCTTCAAGTGGGTCGGGTGCGCGAGAAAGAAGTTAGAGACGTAAGCAGCAAACTCCGCGTGACACAATAATGCGAGGAGTACGTCACGCGCGCGATATGTTCGTCCACGTCGGGCGTCAAGCAGAGCGGTTTCCCGTTTGCCGTCGAGTAGACCCATCCTGCCACAGCGTCTCGGCGGCTTTGGTCCCCTGTATCCCAAAACACCCGGGCAACATGGGTATGCTAGGAAGGAAGGGGCTGTGTGGTTCTCATTTCCCTGAGGTCGGGAGGAGACGGTCGAAAGACAAAATAAGAATAAAATGGCGAGCACACTTTGGGTTGCACGCTCCCTCCTTGCCCCTGTAGCTTCACATTCATAAACCTTTCGTGTGGTAGAGCACCGCCCCCCCTCCTGATTTTAGCAGAACTTGCTCCTGGGGATGGAGCTATATGACACCATCAAGCAAGCACGTGACGTCATAACCCGTTGGCTTTTGATTGTGGCCTCGCAAAACTGGCTGCCCAGCCGGATGATCCGCGGGGGGTTGTTACTGGAGAGAGAACCGGCATCCAGGCCAAAAATCGCTTGGGGTCTTTATGTGTGACTTTTGTGTCTAACACACCCGCATCCCTGACACTCCTAGGCCTCGCCAGATGACAGCGTTTGCCCTTCCGATCCCCTGAACCCCGTGGCGTCGGAATCCCCGTTGACCGGAGGGGGGTTTGTCCGGGGAAGTGCGCCTCCTCCCAGGCCGGCCGCCTTTCTCCCCGCCAGGAGGCCCCTGGAGGATGACGAGGGCGTTCCCCCGGCCCGGGGCGGCTCTCGGGTTACCGAAGGGCGTGACCCTCGGCTGGCTGGGGAGCAGCGTCTGGCCGAGAGACTATAACCTTGGAGAGAGCCATTGGGTCGAAGCAGCTCGCGGAAGCTCAGATCCCTCTGTGTGTGTGTGTGTGTGTGTGTGTGTGTGTGTGTGTGTGTGTGTGTTTCGTCTTTCTGGACCAATGTGGGGAAGGCAAAGCTGGACGTCGGACCCTTTGGAGAAGGAGGAAGGGGTGGGTCGGTGGGGAAGGATGGAGAGGTGCTGACCCGCTCCTGGAAACCTCGGTAGTGGAGCCGGGTAAGTTTCTTTTTGGAGTCCTTTTTTTGTGCGCTCCCCTCCTATAAACCCACTCTCAACTCTCTTTGGGTTTGAGCAATGGGTGTGAGCTAAAAAAGGTGAGTAACGCGGATGGAGCTCCAGGGAGCGAGCGGCACAAGCTGCTGGGCAGATCCACGGGGCTGGAGGTCGCCCTCGCCGCGCCTCTGCGCCCCTGGAGTGCCTTGGAGGCGTCCTCTGCGCGGCCGGGTAGATCCTTTGGTCAGGGTTTCATCTCTTTAGCAGCAAGCAAGGCTGGCTTGGAAATGGCCTAAAATCCAGGAGGGCGGCGGGGTGGTGTGGGGGGAGATCCTAAGGGAATTGAAAGAGGCGGAGGCGGGGATGAGAGAGGAAGGAAGGAGAATAATGCAAGAGGGTGCTGCTGGGCGAGCCTGCTGTGTGTCTGTGTCTGTGTGTGTAAAAAAAACTGTGTTGAGGAGCGTCGCAGCGAAGGCCAAACTTTTCGCTCAGAAGGCTGGAAATGATGGAGGCGAGGAAAGTCTCAGGTAATAGAATGAGAGAGGGCAGCGGGTGACAGAGTCTCGCATCGGTTTCATCTACATCTATCTATCCATTCTGTACACATTCACACACACACACACACACACACACTCATGTCCAAGTCATTAAACACGCCAAGACCCTGCAAGCACCTTCCGTGGACGTGAGAGGCCACACTGCAAGGAGTGTCCCTTACTTCCAAGTAATGGGAGCCAGGAGACCTGCGCATTCTCGCGCACAGCTGTTAAAACGAAACCAATACTATGCCGGACATCTAAAAGCAGGAAAAGAAAAGAAAACCCAGGCGATTGAATAAACAAGGGCCGCCATGGGACTTGTGGCTGGTTTGGAAAAGGGATTCGTTTGACGCGATTGAAACGACCCACCGCACACTTCTTTGGAAAGCCAGCTCCTCATCCACGGAAACCAAGTGGGTTTGCTTCCAAGTGGGATCAGAGAATGCAAACGTGTTTTTTGGGGGGGAGGGAGTGTGGAGGAGATGAGGTACTGAGCGTTTGATCTTCCCACCTCAGGTCAGGCACATTCTACCTGCCCCGTCCCCCGTGGGACGGCTGCATACCTACTGTACAAACGACATGCGGGCGACTCCCTATAGAAAGTGCCCCCCCCATCGCATCACTTTCGACCAGGTGTTTAGATGGTGTAGCTGGTCCTAATAAAAGCCCCCTCCGTGTTTTGGAGAGACTTCAAAAGACGGAGAAGTAGTAAATCATTAAGCGCGCCGTCCTGTGCAACCTTCCCTAGTCGCTTTGGTCAAATTTCTCTTGGCTGGGGGAGGAGAATTACACTCTATAACAAGCTTCACACTTGAAAATGTTTTGATACTATATGCAGCCAGCGATTTCCTTTTCTGTTAAGAAAAAAAGAAGGTTCCTGTAAAAATAAACCCCTCCTTTTGGAAGGGAGTTTAGGCCAGGCCAAGAAGGCTATTGACAAAACATTATTATCAGATGTGGCCGGAGTTCAGTGGAACTTGGAAAGGAGATCGTTCCCAATTGCCCTGAGCGCTACGATATTTTGGAGGCGGGGGCGGGCGGGCAGGAGAGACAGAGAGCTGCCACATACAAGCCATCCAGTGTTCTTCTCAAAAAGGCATGTTCTTATTCTTTAGGAAGCAAGGCATGGTCTCTTCATGACTGGGAGTGGGGTGACCTGTTTATGCAGCAGTAAGCGCCCTTGAGTTAAACAGGATTACTTCTCCTGCAAATGCGCACGGGGAGCGCAACCTTTCGGCACCATCTTGTGATGGATATGGAATCCACTGAGAGATGCTTGCACCCTAAGTAAGTAGGCTTAGGGATGCAGGCTAACAGCGCGATCTTTTGCACATTTACGCGGAAGTTAGTCCCACTGGGCTCAATGGGGCTTAGTTCATAGGGTGGCGGGAGGGTGTGTAGGACTGCAGCCTATAGGCAGCGCTCCCAAATGGCGCTAGTATTTCCCTAGCGCCAGGAGCCTGCCAGTCAAGTCAAACTTTGCCACAGCAGAACGTATTACCTGGAGGTTTCTTCTTCAGTGCCTTGAAAAGCAAGCGGGAGCTAGTGAAGCTGGCAGCAGAGCAAGTAACACCTGAGAGGGTTAGATGAGAAGCTTGTGGATGATGCGCAACCCGATCCTATGCCTGCTTCTAAAGCAAGTCCCAACGAGTTCAGTGGGGATTGCTTCCGAGAAACGTGTGCGCTTGCTGCCTGCTTTTAAAAAACAGAGCAAAAGAACAAAAAACAAAATTAAACTCCTTCAAAATTATTATTTTTACAAAAATCTTTTATTTTTCTTCAATGCAGGGGAGAGATGTCATTTGTATGATTGTTCAGACCAACAAGCACTTCATCCGAGACGCAAAAATTCAAGGAGAAGATGAAAATTGCCATCCCTCTGAGGAAAACTCAGAAATACATGTACGCCCAAACGAAGGTGGAAAAATGGACAAGGCGGGAGTCCAGGGCCGCCCCCTTCCCCTAGACCCGTCTTTAGCCGTTGGCCTGATACCTAGAGTAAGTGGGAGACACTCCCCCCATCTCCTTTAGAAAGACTCAAGATCAAACTGTGGGATGTCTTATTCCTAGAGCAGTCAAGTACAACATTTTCCTGTTTCCTAGAATGGAAACACGGAGGAATGTGGCTCCGGACAGGGAAGACTTCCTGTCACACCTGCTCTGGAGCTTCCTCCGCCTGTGTGTGACCAGGTAGACAGGCGTGACCCTAGCTGACCAGATAAAAGGGCTGGTCACGCAGCCATCTCCCTCTGACGCTCTTGAACTCTTACTCTTACTTTCTTACTCTTGGACTCTCGCTGTCCTGGCTCTTAGCTAGCTCATGGCTCAACCTTCACATAGGATGGAGCCCACAAGCAGAAAGTCTGAGATGCAGCTCAGACTTCTTTTCACTGTAACCACAACACAAAAGCCTGCCTTCAGATTACTGCTGTGAACTGAATGTGAGTAAAACGTTATCCTTACTTTTAAAGAAGACTGTGTTGTGTTGTGTTGTTGTTATTATTATTTCAAGAGGGAAATAAAGGGGGAAACTTACCAGGAACAATCCAGACTGGATTGCTTCACTAAATGATTCTAACGAAGCATCAACTTGCTTCCCAACAATTTGCAAAGGGAATGTGCTGTGCTGTTCACTCACTAGCGTGAGTGAGGAGGCAAAATATCAAAACAATATATCCTCTCCTACTTTCCTTAACATTCGCACGCTAACTATGGTTGCTTTCCATAGAGCTGGGTGGCACAATGATCAGAGGAGCTAAACTGGTGGCTGTAACAGCAGGCAGAGAGGGCAGAAAAGGAGCATGATGAGAGATGGCGGCGTGGCAGGAGAGTGGGCGGGCGAGAAAAGGTGGGGAGCCGAAGCCTTCCTTTTGCTCCCTGAAGTCCATTGGTGGTGCATGATTCTTCATAAACTGAACTGAGAGATTAATAACCTCCCCATCCCAGGCCCCTTGATGATTCTAGGCTACATATTAGGAAACCTCCTTTCTCCCTCTTTTCTTTTTGGACAGAGAAATGATGATCAGAAAATCTGCGGAATGAACTAATCAAGAAAACAAAAGAAGTTATTCCAAGCGAGGACAACTAGACAAGTTTCTGGCAGCGCAGCTTTTTCTGGTGTCGGAGTTGCCGAACACCCTCATCACACACAAGAGTTATCTCCCGATGAGGCTTTACTATAACCATTTGTCATGCTGGCAATAGAGTAGGGGCCAAAACTGGATATATTATTATTATTAATAATATTAACTAGACTTTGCACTGCTCGGGCGCAGACTTGTGGCTGTCGCGCGAGGCGTCCATTGGGCGTGCAGACAACCGGCGGGGAGAATTGATTTCGGATCACAGCTCATCGGAAGTGAAAGGGCGCTCGCGAAAAGCTCCTGTCGTTTGATCTACAACCCAAATCCTTGCCTAGCAACTGCAATCACATCTTTCTAACCCCCATCGCAACCCCGGCTTCCGTTTCCTCTTTGGCTAGTTGTGTTGGTTCGCCTCCTGTCGTCGTCTCACAAAGGAGGACTCCACAGCTCTGGAATCTTCTCCTCCAGGAACAGTCAATGATTAGGAAGAGCATCAAGGCAAAGGCCAACCATTTCCTAGCTTGAAATTTCGCGAGAAGGTGGCCACATGTCGGAACTGAGGACTGATTCTTCTACAAGGCTTTACAGAATTGTGGTCTTTCTGTCCCCGTGTGCAAGAAGATCAGGAGGCGATCCCTGGAGAGAAACCACCAGAGCTCCTGGCACATCCCAGGCAGTCAATAGCCAGATTCCTCACGTTTCATTGGACAATCTGGAAGACATGGGCATTGGGTTGAACCCATTACAGAAATAGGGGAATCCATGCAGGGATTCTCGGTGGCTGCCCAATCTACAGGAGTCTAATAGAGTGAGCAGGCCATACCAGCGTCGCTGCCCATACATAGGCCCATCATGGAAAGAGTCTCAGGATTGGACTAGGATGGGGAGAAAACGGGACGGAGGGCAGGACACATAAGCACCACTGTTCTTGAATGCCTGACCTAAGTTTCCTTGGATCGACTGAGTGGGACTTCTTGCCAAGTCATATGGGGGCTATATAAGCCTCATTGAACAGCCTAGCAGGAAGTTTCATTGAGTTCAGATGGGACTTACTCCTAGATGAGTTGACCTCAGATTGCAGCCTTTCCAGAGTTTGACTGAAAGGACTTACTCACGAGTAGACGTGTACATTTGAAGGTGCCACCACGAGCAGCCTGGTGCTTAATTGTGGCTTCCATTCTTGACAGCTGCTTTCCGCTTTCCCTCTCCAGACATCCGAGCGATTTCTCTTCAAGGGAACCGCCCCCCCCCTGCCGCCGCCCTTGTTTCTACGAAAGACAGATCTCCCCACCCAAAGATACACACCTTCTTTCCTCCTTAGCAGAGTTAGACGCGTAATAATGCCGCGATCCTCTAGTCTGGAAGATGACGAGTTGCGGAGAAACCTATGGGGCCAGATCTTTTGGCCCGTCAGCCCGAAATGGGAAAGCCGAAGACCAATACCCAAACCACACTGTATGAAGCTTAGCTCTGGGGAGAACCTCTTTCCCTAGAAATACAGTCGTTCGGTCCCAGCATGTCCTTAACCTCAGGCCTCTGATAGATAAAGATCTAGAAAGAGGGGTAACCCCAGGAAAGCTAATAAGCTACGCTCTGTATTAACTCCTTCCTGTATGCAAACCCGATTCCCTATTTATTTGTGTGGCTTGCTTTGTGCCCTTAGTTAAAGACCCTTGACTACAGAGGATGCTGGTTCCTTGACATTATCCTCGCGCCACCGCCAGGCTCTCAGTCAATTCTACCGTTCTCCTTCCTGCCTAGGAGTCTCGATCCTCCATCCGATCCATAGTTTCTCTCTCAACCACTTTGCAAAACGGGTTAATGTCGCAATAAATTTGTTGGTCGTTACTGCGCTACACTACAAGGTTGTATTTGTGAGTTGCTGTTTTTTAGTGTTATTTGTTTTTTGCAACCCTGCCTTTCTGGAAACTGCTCTCCTCCTCCTAGGGACAGGACTTGCCATCCAAAGACAGAAAAGCTCACCTAGAGAGAGAGGGACTGCCGCTGGAAGCTAGCAAAATTGGGAGGGATTGTGCTGGGGTTTCGACTGGGCTGCTGTTGCTGCTCTCTTAAGGCCACATCCCCGTAAGGAAACACAGGTCGGTCACGGTTCAGCTAGGCAAGAAAAGTGGCAGGGATTGTTTCCATAGGTTGCGCTCCCCAGGGTTTGGCTTTACCAGCCGAGGGACACGGACACACCCACAGGTACCACACTTGCAGAGGTCAGCACCGACCTCTGTCGGCATCCCCCGTCTCCAACCTGAAGCTCGGAACCATTCATCCTGGGTCCCGAAGACACCCCCGAATATGCATGACACTTCTTTTTTTTAAGAGAAAAAAGAGGGATGAAGTGGCAAAACATAAACCTGGCTCCAATGACCTGCCTCCCAAGCCATCAAAACAGCCCAGCTCAACGCCTGTTTACTCAGAAGAGAGTTCAGCGGAGTTTTCTTTGCAGGCGATTGCAAATACTCAATCCCAATAATGCAAAAGTGCTGAGAAGAAGGGGGTGGGGGGAAGGACTATTGATTAATTTATTTGCTTCCTCCCTTCCCGCTACTCAGGACATTTCAACTCTCGCCAGTCCAGTTCTTCGATATCCTCAATTGACGATAATAATAATAATAATAATAATAATAATAATAATAATAATAATAATAATAAATAAATAAATGATGGTACGTTTCCTAGGAGAGCCTGTCACTCTAGACTGTTATAGATATTTATAGACTGAAGAAAATGTGAAGTACATATATGGATCTCTCCCTCCCCACGCCAGTCACCCACCGCCACCCACCACGTCAGCATGCATTCGTCACTATAGGTAAATAGTGACCCACGGTGCACAAAGGAGGGGTAGCTGGGAGCAAGCAGGCAAAGATGCGGGTAGTCTGAGATGGTGGGGCAGCAGGAGGCCCAGCAGATTTCTTGGAAAGCTTTACATTTCATGCTGGGTTCTGCTACCCATTAGAGCGGGTGACCTGGAGGATCTCTTGCCTGTCAAGTCAGAGGCCATGGATCAAAATGGGGCTTACTCTCAGGTAAACGTGCAGAAGAGTCGTGTCCCCTGGCCTGCTTGTTTGAAAGAATTCTAGGAGCCTCAACAGAGGTGCTCCCTCCTCTTTCTAATTTTGTGGGGACATTCCTCGCTGGTTTAGGGGCCAATTTTCGTTTATTGATTTTAATGTCTTTCATAAGAGTTCTGAACACTAGCAAGATAGAAAGGGAAATGCATCGAAGTAGAGTTTACAAAACAGACAAGCACAAACCCTGATTTGATGAAGTGGGATCTAGTCTGCGGAAGTTTAGGCCACAATAAAATGTGCTCCGCTTTAACGTACCACAAAACTCTTTGATGCCAACGACAGCGACAACAGCAGCAGCAACAACAAAACTTAAAAAACCTGAACACCGGGACTGCCTGGAATCCGAGTCTAAACACTGTTGGGAAACTAACCCTCTTGAAATCAGCCTGGGTGGATTCTAGAGTCCAGGCCCATAAACCCCAATGGGAATGTGGCCGCGATAGGACATGGATTCTAATCCTCGGCAGCCCGCCGGGATGATCTCTCCCCGAAATGTCTTGGGTGTTGTGGTGGCAAATGCGCCGGTGGTGGCAACTCCCCTACAGGTCAGGGAGCCTTGCGCGCGAGAACTATATATTCTATGTAGGCCTACATATCTGTCGCCCGCACAGGAGGGTTTATGGCGTCCCGGCGTCCCCAGTTCTCTGGCAGGCTTTGATCCACACAACTCAAGAGGGGCTTGAAACAATGAGATTAAATGCTGCCTCCAACTTTTCTTCACAAACGGCCTCCTAGAGAGAAAGCGCTCAGCTTGATGCAGCTGAAACTTTCCGAGGTGAGGATTCCCCCTCACTTTTTTCTCTCTCTCCCCCCCCAAACCTCTCTTTTTCTTTTCATGCCTCCGCCTTCTCTCTAGCTCGACGTGAAGCTTGGAGCTCCTGAGCAAACACTCAACTGTTCTCCGCTGGGTTGGAGGAAGGAGGTCTGTGGAACCGCTGGCAGCAGCAGCCCCGGCAGCCAGGCTTTCCAGAACGAATAACAAAAAGGTTACTGTACATAGAAACGTGCTGTCAGCCCAAGAGCCTCAAGTTGTTTGAATGTTGGTTTGGGGGACGTAAATATAGCAGCTCTGCGGTTCCCTCCCGCTCCTCTCTCTGCTTCCCCCCTTTAAATAATTCCATTTCAATTGGAAATGGTTAGCCCTAGACACGAGGTACAATAATATTCCCCCCCCCCCAAAAATCCTTAAGTTCTCTCCTATATATATATTTTTAAGCATTACCTTATACCTTACTTATCGTTTATGGAAATAATGCTTCTCCCCACTGCGCGCCCGCATTCACACACGCGCGCGCCCTTTTCCTAAAGGTACATGTAATTCTGCGGGTGAACTTTGGCTGGACTTTCCTTCTGCATCCCACACAGGGAACAGCCGTGGGTTCCCCGGGCTTGCAGATGAGCCGAGTACTTAAGGTGAGCCCCCCCCCCAAAAAAAAAATGCCACAGAGAAACTGTGTGCTTTCTTGACCGGACCTGCATCGAGGGAGCTGGTTTCCAAACGCAAGTCCTTTTTCAAGCTGCTGCAGGAGAGGGTGGAGTGAAAGAACTCTTTAAAAATAAATAAAAAACGCGGCGAAATAAAATCGAGGTAAGGAAGCGCGCTCAGGTCCCACGAAGGACTCGGTTCCTGAGACTCCAGAACCTCGTTTCACCGCGCAGGGAACCTTTTTGTGCATAAATCACCCCACACCACCCAGACTTGTGCATTTGGCAGCCGAAACTTTTCAAACACACTTAAGAAAAACATCCCACTGTGGTCTAAGACTGTAACCTCTACTCGCCTTTTAGCAGCTTAAAGATCATTACTTTTTATTACTTTTTATTTTATTTTATCAGAGTGCAGAACTGAGGCGCAAGTCTACGGCAACAGAAACAGGCTCTTTCCCTCCAACACTTGTTTCTGATCTCAGCTGTTTTATATACATATCCAGAGAGGGACTGGTGCAATTTTAGGACCACGGCGGTGGGGAGAATTTGGTTGCAATCCTACCAGGCGCTTAGCGAGGCGCGCGAGAAGGACTGGCGCTGCTGCAAAGTTTCTGAGAACTCTGGACATCTAACTGCAAACTCAAACACTGCGATAAGGGGGGGGGGGAGAGAGAAAGAGAAGTCGATTGTGGGTTTACACTTCAATTCTAAACGCTTGGAAGTAAGACACCCCACCCCACTCAATTGTGGCTCGTTCCTCCCAAGCAATCTGTTCTAAGATTAAAATCAGTTAAACCTCTGGCGGAGTTCTCTCAAACTGCATCCCCGATTGTAACTCTGCTCATGGGTGTACCTAAGGGGGGGGCGGGGGCGCGAAAGGAGGGGCAGCTGCCCCCTTAAATAAATAAAAATCCATAGCTAACTGAGGTTCTGAAACCCACCCCACCCCCCACCAACAAGAGGTCTGCCCCTTCCAACAAAAATCCTGGCTACGCCCATAAGTCTGCTGTGTATTATTCTCTGGTCCTACAGTCTCAAAAGGGTGGTAAAATTATCTTGGTTTTAAAGAGTCAGACCTGCATTTCCAACGCATGCTTTCTCCTAAAGGACTCCACGTAGGGAATTGCCTTATTTTCTACACTAGCAGCGGCTCTCCAGGGTGTCAGGCCAGGGAGTCTTTCCCAGTCCTAACTGGAGACGCCAGGGATTTGATCTGGGATATTCTGCACGCAAAAGAATGTCCCAGAGCAGCGGCCTTCCCTTTCCTCGCCACCAAGTTCATTTTCTGTTCCTCCAGCGTAGAGAGAGGAAGGAAGGAACGAACGTACACCTCTCCCCAGTCCAGTAGAACTACGGATAACATTCCTAAAACCATGCACCCCCAAACTCGGCCCTCCAGCTGTTTTGGGACTACAACTCCCATCATCCCTGACCACTGGTCCTGTTAACTAGGGTTGATGGGAGTTGTAGTCTCAAAACAGCTGGAGGGACGAGTTCGGGGGTGTCTGCTAAAACTCATCCATTTTCCTCCTGTTTTTATGAAAGGTAGATAGCCGTGTTGGTCTGTCATAGTCAAAACAAAATAAAATAAAAAAAATTCCTTCCAGTAGCACCTTAGAGACCAACTAAGTTTGTTCTTGGTATGAGCTTTCGTGTGCATGCACACTTCCTGTTTTTATGACAGCCTGTGGCAGAAGGAAATTGGCAAGAGGCCTACTGCTGATTTTCTTTTAACCTGTGTTAGCCAAAGGACCTACCCTCTGTATGGACCCATCCAGATGAGTTGAAAAGCCCTTATAAAATAATACTGAGCTAGAAGTAGGTTAATGACCTGCGAGGGAAAGTCGAGCTCTTTGCAAGGGAGGGACTCAAGTTTACAACCCCCACCCGTCGCTGGCATAAAAGTTGAAAGCAGTTGTCTCTCTCTCTCTAAAAGGGCAGAGAAAATGAGCCCAGAGCTTTTAAACAAAGTTGTACACATTGATACGAATGGAAAAAGAAATGGCAAGGCAGATGGTCAACTATGCATTCGATGAAAAACAACCGAACCATTGCAAGGAATTACTGAAAAGAGCGCGGCGTCAGTGATGCTTAAAACTAAAAAATAAAAAATAAAAGCTCGGAGTTGGGAAGAAATCCCACCACACTTTAAAGCTTTTGTGCATTTGGGTGGGGGCTGCTGCAGCCCATCCCAGAAGCCTTTGTAGGTCTGCAAAGAGCCTTTGCTTTCTTCAGTGAATCCTACACAACTGTTGTACGATCCCTGTGCGTCCAAATATTCTACCGATTTCTGATATTAGGGAGAGAGAAACGGGGTGGTGGTGGGGGTGAGATGGAGAGGAGTTTGGATGAATGGGCTTGCTTGGAAGTGCAAAGGAGTTTGGATATTAGCCAAGAGAAAAGTTTCATCATCTGTCCCAGCCACCCTAGTATCCATCCCCATTCCACACAGTAGATTATGACTCCTCTGGAAAAGCCTTTTTAAACACAAACGCAGTCCCCCGCCCCGCAACTCAAAGCCTGTTTAGGCAGATACATTAACAAAAACACCCCATTTCAAGCCATTCTGATCTGTAATTAAATGGTGCAGCCGGCTTGTATTCACCGGTGGCTTTTACAGAAGTTGCAGTGATCCAAAGTCAGGTTGCTGTGTCAGAGAGTGGCTCTTTTATTAATGAGAATACAAAAAAAGGGGGGTGGGGGGGGAGGAAAAGGAGAGGCTTGCATGTTCTTAGCCCGGCTTCAATTTAGTTGCTAAGCAACCCGTTTATGGTAATTCATCCGCGAAATTTAAATCTCTGAGAAAAGGATCCTGCGCTTGGCTGAATGGTCGCCACGAGCAGAACAACTTGTGGGAGAGGGCAGCAGCTGCCACTTCTGGCCAGCAAGCCAGGCAGGCAGAAGCAGGGAGGGGGAAATAATGCCTCCCACTACACACACACACACACACACACACACACACCCCTAGACCCCATACAGAATGAGCTCATTGCTCGCCACCTCGGGGGACGGGGGGGGGGGGGTGAGAGCTTTCTTCACAATCCAGTACCCAAAGCGCTCGCTCGCACTCCCACCCCACCCATCCTGAGTCCAGATGGCTGCTGGGTCCTCAGCACTTCCTCTCTTCTCCTCCTTCCTTGAGATCCCCCCCACCTCTCCCCACCCCCTCTCTGTCTCCCTCCCTCCCTCCCTGCTTCTTAACGCGCGCGCCAAGGCCCATTGCACTTCCAAGCAAGCCCATTCATCCACCTGATCTTAGCCACACATTACTCAAACTGCGCAGGGTATTCCCCCCCCCTCTCTCTCACACACTGGCATTTCCACTGAAATACTTAAAACACAACCGGAGGGTTCCATAGTCCTCCCCCAAAAAGAGATCTAACCCAATTCTGTAGCCTAAACACAAGAGGCCGTGGAAATAAGACTAATGTTATTGGACTGAGAGGGGTGAAAGAAGGAAGACCCGTTCAATCTTTGCGCCGGATCAATCAATCCAGAGTGAGCGCCACCCATGGTGCCTATTCACCCACAGGAAAGCTCTTTAGAACGACACTGACGTCCATAACCTGGCATTGAAGGAACGAGAATATCTGACCTTTCACACCCTCTTTAACCTTCCATGCTGTGACTACAAAAGAGCATTAAACACTCGGGAAAGTAGCCAACCACCTCTCGCCACCCAGCGCCCGAGTGCAAATCAGGGGAGTTCAGTGAGGCTTGCTCTCAAGTAAGTTCTGTAGATGTTGCAGCAGGCTTAGTCTGCTCACATCTGTGAACCACGCCGCCTTGTTAAACAGCGATGAGTGTTTGGATTTTAACACGCCAGGAAAAAGACCTGCTCCCCTTTTCAACGAAGCTCACTGCTCCGCCTTAACTGTAGGGTTTTAAGAAACCGCTTACACCTAAAAGCATGCAGTATTTACTAGGAAGCGAATCCACAAAGTTCAAAGGCGTTCACTTCCTTGTAAGGATTTCATCATTATTACTAATGAAAGATCTGCTCTGGCAATTGCTATTCCTTCCCTTCATTCTCCCCGTCCCTATGAGAACAGGCTAAAGGAGGCGGCAGCCTCCGCCCTGGTTTCCTTTAGGCTGCCATCCTATTATAGACGCTTACCTGCGCAGACCTGCATAGGATTGCGCTGTGAGACTCTCAAGCCCCTGGAGGGAAGGAGAATGGGGGGTCGTGACGTCACTGCAATGACCAAGGGTTAGAGAGGGGGCAGGACTCGCTTGCAGAGGCAAAAGGAGCCGGCCAGAGAGCCGGGCTTCGTCTCTGGAGTAGCAACGCTCTTCGCCTATAAGCGCCCATGGAGCGCAACCAGGAAAAACCTTTACAGAGCAATCCTTTTCACGTCCAGCTAGAAATAAATCCTATTTCAATGGCGCTTACTCTCAGGTGATTGTGTATACATAGATAACTGCAGCATTAACCCATCCCCAGCTCTCGCTCTCTCTCTTTCTCCCACAAGCTCAAGTGCCCCAACAACCCACCCCTGTTAGGAGTCCATGGGTTTTAGAGAACTATGGATTGAGTGTCGTCGTCCGTCCCCACCCCCGAAAAAAAAACACCCCGCCACTTCTGCCCGAAAGAGGCGCGCGCACACGCACCCACCCTCCAGCCTCACATCCATTAATCTGGCAGGCTAGGAAGAAGGGAGTTTGTGTCACTCTGGGTCAAGTTGTCAGTGGCTGACTGGCTAGCTGAAGACTGCCTGTCAGTCAACACCGCATCTCCCTGCAGCTGAGACATCAACACCACCAAGGAGATCTTCCCTCGCGCTACCGGAAACTTGCACCCAGTTTTAAGCATCCCCCTCCCCTCCCCAAACAGTAAAGGGCAAATATTTGTGCATCTTTTCCCAGCCGCCCTCCCTCCACCCACCCACCCGGCGCACTTTGGTTCCTTTTCGCCTTCCCATCTTGCCACTATAGACCAATTTCCTTGAAGCAGCCAGAGGCTGGGACTTGTGAAATTTGGTCCATATCCTAAATAATTCATTCCAAGCCTGCAGCCAAGGCCAAGACTTGTTGCATCCATTTTAGAGTTTGATTAATCACCCTGGAACTCCATGCAAACTCAACTGCAAGCGTCCAAGGAGCTCCCCGCTTTATCGCTAAAAGCTGCCACTCGCAGATTTATTTTTCTTCTATTTATATGCAAATATGTCTGCGTCTTAAAAGGTGCGCGTGTGTGAGTGTGTGCGCGCGCTACACACACACACGCTCACAATCTCTATGAAGATATAAAAATGTCGTTTTGTCTTTAGCTTGAAGGTGCTGATCATTTATTACAAAAATAAACCAATAAATACAACAATATATTGTTGCTTTTGACAGGATAAATATTTTACAAATATATACTCTAAAAAACAAACAAATATCAGTGTTAAACTTAAGGAAAATATGACACTTATTGATAGAACTATCAATAATATATACTGCATTTCTTATTAGAGCAGATTGTTCTTTAAAGGTTCAGTTGAAAACTGTTCATACAAAACAAGTTCAGACCATAGCAATATGCAAACGCTACATGGGAACTATTTCCCTTTTTCTTTTTAAAGGCAAGCCGCTGTGATTTAAAATGCATGATGGAGCTTGTTGCTTAAATTTAAAAAAATGCGGTCAACAGTGGAGTGACTAGTTTAAATACACTTGGAAATTATTTATTGGCTAGGGATTTGAACGCGGTTGTGATTAGAAGTCAACTAGGCAACTCGAGAAATTGGGGGAGGGGGAGAAGAGGTCAGAAAAGGCTTCAGAAAAGGGAACGTAAATTATTATATTTCAGAAGCACGCGGACTGGTTAAATACAACTTTTCAAAATATTTTTTTTACTCCTCTCTCCTTTCAGAGAGGAGGAATATGGGGGAAAGCTTAAGGGACCCACCAACCACAGAATACTGGATTTACACGTGAATACAATGCTTAGGGTAATTTAGAGATTTGGTGATATAGAACGTTATTTTCATTATTTACATATTATATAACCCTTAACTAAAGCCTCTCGTTTATGCGTTCCGTGGCCTTGTAACCCTGAAGCTCCTACGTACATTCAGAGGGTTCAATTTAAAGACGTGGGGGCGGGGGGGAGAGAGAGAGAAGCAGAAGAAGAGCAAATCACCTTGGTAGATTCACCTTTCTGCGTTATAAGGATACAGAGATGGGCATATTTTGCAAAATACCTGCTTCCAAAAAAAAAAAAAGCGACTGACCTTACAAAGCAGTTGCAAATATTACCTTTCTAACAGAAAAGAGCATGAGGCTCACTCTTACCCCCTTTGTTCTCATTCT
This sequence comes from Darevskia mixta, assembly GCA_034641385.1. Classification (NCBI taxonomy): domain Eukaryota; kingdom Metazoa; phylum Chordata; class Lepidosauria; order Squamata; family Lacertidae; genus Darevskia; species Darevskia mixta. The sequence continues at coordinate 5,259,675 of JAWWNH010000063.1, forward strand.
AAACAACTAAGACATGTAAACAGATCTCTGTCCTGATTTTTTTTTAAAAAAACCCAACAACAACACCCCACGCCACTCATTCCTCTAGTGTGAAAAATGGGATTCTATCTCACATGCTAATATTTCCCAACAAGTATAAGCAACTTCGTGGCCTCCCTACTGGGAAGCCTGTTTTTTTTTCTTATTTCCCTAGCGTGCAATGAAATTGTTGGAGCCTAGTTCTCTCTCCCCCCCCCCCATTTTCGGTGCCCCCTTCCCCTGGACCACCTAAAAGAGGTAGAATTCTGCACTAGCTTCCCACACTCCTCAAAAACTGTCTCCCGCCCCCTCTTTGTTGCCTATCAACAGGCTTGTGGTTTGATTTGGATTAAAAACAATGTATTTTAGGACTCGGCTCTTTAGCTGGCTTTGACTGACCTAAAATTGAGACTTATTGAAAAGGAGTTAATATTATTTCCTGGTTCTAAACCATTATTACCATCATACCACACATCAAGTGAAAAGAAAGGAGCTAACGTTCTATTGAAACCTTATGTTCTACTTCATCAGCTTCAACCTTCCACTCCATATTTTTTCTGTTTCTACACAGTGCGCGCCGTGGGACTAGCTATCTTATCTGGGTACCACAGTCCAAATGCAGGTTTCCAAAGGTGGGTTTGAACTTTCAAACCTCTCCTGGCTCCTCTGCTCTGTATACGTCAATGGCTACAACAATAACAAACAGTTATGGTAACCTACTTCTCAGTAGTGCAGCTACTGATATCCTTAACTTCACCGACGCTCACGTTTATTATTATGGCTGCTGTATAGAGTTGAGGGCAAGCACTTAACACCTGCGCCCATTCCACATCCTGCACGCACCCCTAAAGCAACAACACAACAATGGCAAACTACCAGAACCCTGGCTAAAACTCGTATTTCCTTCTCTTTCTGTACACACGCCAACACACATATTTAGAAGTACCTTTTCTTAAACTATAGCGTTTAAATTAAATAAAAAGTTACACACATAAAATGTTTCCAAATAACATATAGTCTTTTTTTAAAAAGCATCCTGTGCATTATATTTTGGAAAAGGGACGGAGAGTTAAACTGTTGCATATGATCGCTTATATCACCTGATAGGGGATATCTACTGAGCTAGAGTTGCAACTTAAATGAGGAGTCAGACAATGGCCTTCTGTTCTAAAGTCTTGGTTTATAATCCCATTACACACTCTCAATACATTGATCTAAAAATACCGTGGAACTATATATGCATTTATAAGGAGTTGACTTACTTCTAAAAAAGCTAACCTGGCCAATAGTAAATGGGGGTGGGTGGGGAGGTTTCTCCTCCTTTCCCTGTTAAAAACACACACCACAAACAGACTATACAGAACGCAGGTTGGTTCTATCGTTGAGTCTCTCATTTGGAAGGTTTTCAGTACCGGTATTTCTTAAGAAAACTTAACTCGACACAATTTCGTATGCATCAGACAAAGACTATTTCATTCTAACAAATTTATTTTCTCAATCAGCTCTTACGGAATCACTACTCAAATTAAATTACAATCAAATTATCACATCAAAAGATACCCTTATTACCTAATAGCTGTCCGTATTTTTTTTTTTCATTTCATTTTTTTAAATTTGTGCTCGTCTGAAAAAAACACGTAATACAAGATCTGGGGAAAAAATAAATTACCGTTTTGCAGCAGTTCATAGGTATTCTGAATAAAATATTAAAAGAAGTCATTTAATGAAAATATAAAGCAAATTTTTTTTTAGATCAACAACGGATCTAAACATTTCTCTATTGCTGTCTTTTTTTCTCTTTTTTTCTTTTTGTTTGTTTGTTGAAAAGTCTGTTTATTAAAACCTACCAAAAACACTGCGAGGAAATGGCAGTGTTATATAATCACTTCCACAGCACCCATTCAATCAAGTTGGCAACGGATTTAGGAGAGAGAAGTTCAGATAAGTGCAGCTGCAGATGCCCAGTTCCTTTTAAATCCCTTTATCTGAATTAGTCCAGAAATAAAAAATATTAATAAAAAAAAATATTAGCAGTGAACTTTTTAAAATTAATCTTCCAGGATGATTGGCAGCCATCAGGAACAGCCCTGAATTATTCCCTTTATGTCGCTGTTTCCCTTTATTCATGCAAAATCCTTCTACGGAGCTCCAAGTTTTAAGGACCAACAACCTCGCTTTTGCTTCTCCCCCTCCTCCGGGTAGGAGCCCCTCCCTCCACCCTCTTTCTTTTCAGGGTCATCCTTCTATTTGCGGGCGTTTCTTCCTTTCTTTATTCCCCCTCCTCCCATCTTTCTCTCGCTCGCTCTCTTTCTATAGATTATAATATATAAATTTGTCCCCCCTTCTATCCAGTCTGCTTGGCTTTTCATTTAGTGCTGCCTGTGTTATTCCCCCCCCCCTCTCCTTTCCCTAAACCTAGAAAAAAAGCTATCGGTTTTTTCTCTTTTGTTATTGTTTTCAAAATAATGCTTCTCCTTCGAAAGTAGACTCCTTCCCTGCACCAAATTAATGTAGTTTGGGCAAACAAACAAACAAATGACCACCCCCTCTCCCAATAGCTCTGGAACTCAAAGAGCATATCCTGGCATTGTTTTTTTCTCCTGCTTGGGGCCTGCTCTCTTTGACATTTTCATTTTACCTATTTTATTCAAAAAGTGTGTGTGTTGGGGGGGGGAGAGCTGAAATAGAGAGAAAAGTTTCGGTGAACCTCGCAGGAAAGTCCTTTTAAAGGGGCTCCTGGCGTGTGCTGGGGGGGTGAGGCTCGGGGAAGGACGAAGGAGCAGAAAGAGAGAGAGAGAGTGAGAGAGAGATGGGAAGGCAAAGGGAGCTGGGTGCTGTACGATCGCTGCCACGACGATAACAACAGGGCATAATTTAGATCTGGTGTTGTGGAGTCGCTACAGAAAGGAACAACATCCGGGTTTGTGGGGTGTTTGTTTGTTTGTGTGTGTGCGCGCGCGTTTGGGTCTCCACAACGCTCCCTTTCTCGCCATAGCAAGGAAGGATCTCCAACTATCTCTCTGCAATCAACAAGGCTAAGTGTTCCAGATATGTGTGTTTAAAATAAAACAAGCCAGGGAGCCTGGGTCTGGGCTGTAGGTGCGTGTCGGTGTCCTTGCCTGCGTCTTCGCCTTCCTTCTCCCCCTCCCCTCCCCCACCCCTTCTCCCCCCCCCACCGCTTTGCTCACCTCTCCCTCTGCCTGCCTGCCCCTCTGTCTTCTCCCTAAGAATCCCTTCCTCACTTTTTTTTTTAAATTTATGGCGTTGCTGTCGTTGATGGTGATGATGGCGACTGTCTTTTTTGTTTTGTTTTGCTGTCCGTTCCCCCTCCGCCTCCCCACCACCACCACCACCCTCACTGCACGCTCGCCTGGAGTCCGTGGTGTGGCGGCGGCGTATCGGAGTTCACGTTGCCGACCTGCGAGTAGACGTCGTCGGGCGTCTGCTGCTGGATCCCCGGGGGGGTCATCCGCTTCTCTTTCTGCCTGCGGTTGCAAAACCAAACCCTGACCACCTCCTTCTCCAGCTGCAGGCTGTCCGCTAGGTTCGTAATCTCCTGCGCCGAGGGCTTGGGGCATTTCAAGAAGTGACTCTCCAAGGCCCCCTTGACACTCACCTCGATGGAGGTCCGCTTCTTCCTCTTGCGGCCCTGAGCCGCGATCTTGTCGATACTGGTGGGCTGCCCGTGGACGAGTCGGCTTCCTCGAGCCACTTGTTCAACAAAGGTTTCAGCTTGCACATGTTCTTGAAGCTCAGCTGCAGAGCCTCGAAGCGGCAGATGGTGGTCTGCGAGAACACGTTGCCGTACAGGGTGCCCAGCGCCAAGCCCACGTCGGCCTGCGTGAAGCCCAGCTTGATCCGCCGCTGCTTGAACTGCTTGGCGAACTGCTCCAGGTCGTCCGAGGTCGGCGTGTCCTCGTCCGAGTGCGGGTCGTGGCTGTTCAGGCCGCCGCCGCCGCCTCCCCCGCCTCCGCCTCCCCCGCCGCCTCCACCGTGGTGCGGGTGCGGGTGCGGGTGGTGATGGTGGTGATGATGGTGCCCGGGGTGCTCTCCCAGCTCGGGCGTGTCTCCCCGCACCAAGCCCGGGTGCACCAGGCTCTGGCTGCCCGGCGGAGGGCTCAGCATGCCGTTGACCGTGAAGCCGCCGGGCTGCGAGTACAGCAGAGGCTGCTGCTGCTGCTGGCTGGCCATGGAAGGCAGGTGCGCGCCGGCGCCCGCGCCCCAGTGGCCCTGGTGCGGCGGGCCCAGGTGCGGCGGCCGGTGGTGCAGCGCCGCGCCCGAGTGCAGGTCGTCCCGCCCGCCGCCTCCGCCGCCGCCTCCCTTCACGTCGGGCTGCTGCTGCTGTTGCTGTTGCTGCTGCTGCTGCTGTTGCTGCTGCTGCGGGCTGCCCGTCATGCCGACCGGGCTGCTGGCCCAGGGAGAGCCGGCTTCCACGGCGGCGGCGGCGGCAGCTGCGGCGGCGGCGGCGGCGTGGGGCAGCGCGGTGACCCACTGGTGCGCGTGGCTCAGCATATGGCCGCCGTTGCTGGCCGCCATGGCGCCCTGCATGAAGTCGCTCTGGACCATCTTGACGGACGAGGGGTCCCCGCGGTAGCCGCCGCCCGACACCGACGTGACGGCCACGCTGCCCGGCTGCATGCCGCCGCCGTCCGAGTGCACGATGGAGCCCGCCGACAGGATGCTGTTGGTGGCCAGGTAAGGGTTAGACGCCGCCGTAGCCATCGCCGACGCTGCTTTCCTGTCGCCCCCTCCACTGCGCTCGCCACAAGCCGCCGCCGCCGCCGCTGCTGCCGCCGCAGCCCAGTAGCGCGCCACCAGAATCCCGCCCGGCTCGGCTGTTTCCTCAGCTCTCCTCAGCCTGCCCGGCCCGCCGGCCGGCCGGCCTCGAGGCGGGCTCCTTGCGCGCGGGCGCGCGCGCCACCGCCGCCGCCGGTCCTCCTGGGCTCGCGGCTCCTCTGAGGGGAAACACTCGCCACACGCAGACAGACACACACGCGGCCGCTTCTTCTCCTCCTTCGCCGGCCCCTTATTGCGATTCACCTGTTCGGGGTTGCCTCAGCGGCGAGAAAGGCATTGCCGAACCTCTCTCTCTAGATATTGGTAGAAGGAGGGAGGAAAGCGGGGAAAAAAAGAAAAGAAAAGAGCGGGAACCGCCGAGGGGAGGGAGGGAGCGAGGTCGGCAACAACAACTCCCCTTTTGGCTTCCCTCCTTCACTCCCTCAGGAGCATATTTTCTCCCCTCACAGTTTCTGGGTTGTTGTTGTTGCTGCTGCCGCTGCTGTTTTCTTTCCCCTCACAGAGAAAGTTTCTCTTCTCCCCCCCTTCTCCCCCTCCTGTAAGGCTTTGTATGGGGTGAATGAGTGCGTGTGGGCTCCTTTCTTCCGCCCCTCACGCACGTCCCCTCGCACACACTGTCTCTTGGTCTCTCTCTTTCGCGGTGCTTCTGTTTCTTTCTCTCTCTCTTTCTCTGGCTTTCTTCCCCTCTCTCTCCTCTCTCTCTCTCACGCGCAAGTTTTGTTTATGTCCTAAGAAAACTTCTGGCGATGCTGGCGAAGGCGGCGGCGGACGAGGCGACGGAGCTGCGGGCGACGCATCGCCTCAGAGTTGACGCCCGGCCGATGCGCCCGGGTCCATTGGAAACCAGAGTCCTGCTCGGGCCACCTTCTTGCGAGAATCTGGAGAAGACATGTCGGTTCCTTTCCCTTCTCTTTCCCCCCCGCTTTTCCTCTTTGGGGAAGGGATGGCTTGGTGGGTGTGGGTTGTCGCCCCAGTCCTCCTCCTCCTCCTCACATGATAAAAGAAAGCAAGTTCGACAATATCTCTTTGGTCACCCTTCCCTCTCTCTCTCTCCTCTCGCCAAGAAAAGTTTAAAATCGCAGAGAACTCTGTAATTCGAAAGGGATGACGAGGGTGACGAAGATCCAGCGGTCGTCTCGGGGAGGAGGAGGAAGCGCCTCGGCGCTGGGGAGCCGCGTGAGGGTGGGCGCGCAGATATGGTATCCTTGAGCCGCGAACTCCGCGGGGGAAGTTGGCTGCCAGGCTCGTGAAGCGTGCTCTTCTGCTGGTGCTGGAGTACAAGCCGCTCTGCTCTGCTCTGCTCTTCCCTCGCTGCTGCTGCTGCCTCCTCCTCCTCCTCTTTCTCCCCCCTTCCTCCTCCTCCCCCCTTCCTCCTCCTCCTCGCCTTCTCTTTCTCTCCCTCTGACAGCTCTCTCTCTGTCCCTCCCTCACAGAGCGGGGACTGTCGAATGTTTACCCTCCGCCGAGAGCGCGCGCACCACCACACTTTCCCAAATACAAGGAAGTCGAGCGCGAGGGCCCCCGCTGATTGGCTACCCGCTGAGTGATTGGCAGGCCCGCGATGACTGGCTCAGGACGCGAGGCCCCCCTTCCGGCCGTTCCGATTGGTTGCTTTTTAATTTAGGCAAAGTGTCGTGGAGGCTTGGAAAACTGCCCTGCCCCCCCTTCTCTTCTCCCCACCACCACCCCTCCTTTGGTCTCTCTCTCTCTCTCTCTCTCTCTCTCTCTCTCTCTCTCTCTCCTTCCTACTCACAACATCTTAACTCTTAGAGCCCAGTGAATAAATCTGAGTTCTCCCGGCATTGAGCTGAGAAGAGGGAGGCGGGAGAAAGGAGCGGGGAGCAATGAGAGAAAGAGGGGGAAGGGAAGAAAGGAGTGTGTGTGTGTGTGTGTGTGTGTGTGTGTGTGTTGGGGGGGGGCGGCGGAAGAGAGGAAAACCCACTATCTAACACTGTACTTATTTTACTTGCATGCATATGATTCCTCTTATGGGCGCGCTTAAGCCGTATTATCTGCAACCAGCCGTGGCACACAGGGGCTGCCTCCTGCATTCACAAAGCCCCCCATCTAAAGAAAGGAAGGAAGAAACAACAAACCCGGAGCGCTCTCCCTGGTATCTTCCAAAGTTTCCCCCCCTCCCCTTTCTCCCCTGTTTCATGTGCCTGTTTCTGCATCTGCTCCCCCTCCCACCCCCGCTTCCCAGAGGCACAAAGGTGCAATCGCCAGCAGCCTTCCTTAAGCCATGGCAGTTCCCACTGAAAAGCCTGCATCGGACGGAGAGGCTCAGGCGGCCGGCTCTCCTCCTCCTCCTCGTTGCAGGCAACCGGCCCCACACTTCTTTGTTTTACTGCCTCGGTTATTCCGCATCTTATGGAAAGTACAATGCTCCTCATCTCTCTCTCCATCCCCCAACTGAGGGAGTATGGATGCACACAGCACTCGGAGGCCTCTCCAAGCAAAAGGATGCCTTACCTTTCAAGAATACCCAGAAAGCTTCTTTTAACCATGTGCCTATTTTAAATTTTACGTTAATCCCACGGTGCTTTTTCAAAAAAAAAAATTTTTTTTTGGGGTGGTTCATTTCAAACAACGCAATGCCTCTCCAAATGGCTCTATTCCCTATCACTATATAAATGCAACCATGGTGTGTGTGTGTGTGTGTGTGTGTGTGAAAATAACACCGACGCCGGTAGCATTTTGTAGGATATAGACTTGACTCTATGAAACATTTTATTATTGCTAGTCCAGCCGAAAGAGTTAAGGTGGGCGGAAGAGAGAGCGAGAAAGGGAGGGAAGGAGGGAGGGAGGGAGAGAGAGAGAGAGAGAGAGAGAGAGAGAGAGAACGATGCGACCAAGCGGAAACGCTGCACAGAGGCAACCTCAGTGAACCAAGAAAAAAAGAGAAAGTGGCAACCCAAACAAGGGCAAATTGAACACTCCTCGGGGAATTCCAGTGAAATAACACCATTCGGACATTCAAGGGACGCATCTTGGCTAATGACGGTTGCGTGTATGTGCGCTGTTGTGCTTGTGGCCAGGCACTCAGAGTGTGGATCCCCCTTCCACATTTGTGAGTGTATAAGCTGTGCGCGCGTGGGTCGGCCTCGCTTTCTCTCTCTCTCTCTTCTCCCACCCCCCCCACCCCCCGTGAAAATATGCACCGGCGTGTTTACATTAAGATGTGCAACACAACGCCCCCCCGTCCCTCCCTCCTGTTCATAATTTCGCCACAGAAGAACCCAGCTTAGGTAAATTTCAGTGTACAGCACGAACTGCATACATATCCCCACTAGCGAGGAAGGTATGCGGAGCTGGCGTGATGGGCAGGTTAGCTGGAGGCTGCTAGCATTTATTTAGGACTCGGTCCAGCTCCTGCTTGTACAGTAAAAGATACCATCTTAGGTAGGTTTAGAAAAACCATTAAGGTGAAGTATACAGATCTGAAGAGCTCTGGTAACTGAAAGCCTAAACATCCAGAATTCTTCTCCTTTGTGTCCCCCTGTGTCTCCCAGACGTTTCCGTCTTTTAGATATACACATACAGATGAAGGGATCTAACACAGATTTCATTGAATAAATCGGAGATCTCCAGGTGCAGTCGGTTTGAATAGTCCGTGCCAGAACCCCATGTTTTCTTTTCCAGCCGATTTTGCTTGGATCAGGCTCAAAAAACCGACTGAGTCTCGTGGTTTTGTTTACACTGAATGGGGAGGATAGGAACGGTGCCATGGGGCCGTCTTTCATTAATATACAGTGAGGATTTTGTCTAAATTACTGCTATGAATTTCACAGTACACGCTTTCAAAAGCCGTCTCAGGTGGCCCGATGAAACGTGATAGCGCCTCTGCAGACCCACTTCAATAACAGTAATAATAACAATAACAACAACGACAATAATAATAATAATAATAATAATAATAATAATAATAATAATAATAATAATAAAGTTTAGGGGGGAATTCCCCCCAAAAATATTGTTTACCCATTAAACAAACTATCTTCTTGGTTGAGTTTGGAGGGGATTTTTTTTTTTGGGGGGGGGTGTTATTTATTTATTTAAAATCCAAAGTTAATCTTCTCCATCCCTCAACAATTCATTCCCTACCCCCACTCCCCTTTCCTTGTAGAGTGTGATTGCTTTGTCTGGGGGGGGGGTGGTGGAAATCCAAAGTATAACAAGGGGAGAACAGTTAGTGCTGATTTTCATTTGCATAAATTTTCATACATTTTGGTGAAAATAATAGACTAGTGGAGAGCTGGGCTTAGTGGAATCAGTGCGAAGGAGAATCTTACCCGGGATCTTTTCGCTGCAGTTGAGAACACGAATTTTCTCCTCCTCTACTAATCTCATAGCCAAAAACACCCCCAAGCACTTAAAATACAAATCCTCCAAGTCTCGGGGCTCCTTTTTGGTAAGTTTGCGTTTCTCTTTTCCTCCCTCTTTTTTCACTTGTTTTATCTCTCTCCCTCCGCTGCTTTTCCATAAATGTCTTCTAAAAGCGCGCCTGGGTGCGCTTGTGTTTGGTGCAAGACTGGGAACCTCTGAAAACTCCTCGGATGGAACAAAACTCCGTCCTCGCCACAATTTGTTTTTGTTTCAAAGATAGATACTCTCCTCTCAGACACCTTAGTGGAACATTAACCTGGAGTCTTCCTAGCGAACTGAATCCACCCCTCGCTGCTAGCTACTGCTGTACTTTTTTGGGGGGGGGCACTGGTGTGTAACTCTTCTCGAGGGGGGAAGAGATTGGAAGATGACTTGGAGCGTTGTTGTTGTTGTTGTTGTTGTTGTTGTTGTTGTTGTTGTTGTTGTTGTTGTTGTTGTTGTTGTTGTCCCCCTCTCTCTCCTTCTGCGCCCAAGGGGTCAAGGCAAGGCAGAGAGAGACCCCCTTAGGCACCTGCTGTGACCCAGAGGGAAATAAAACTGGGGTTGGAGGAAGAGGAGGAGGAGGAAGAGAAGGCCGGCGGCCGGTGATGCGCCGAGAGGGTTAATGTTGTAACTAGGGAACAGGCGGTTAAGCACAACATCTACAGCTCTGTAGTGAAAGTCCATCAGAAAGAGTATAATCAATCAAAACTAACCAGGACATCCCTTCATTTTATTCTCTAAGGAGGCTGGGGCCGGAGTATTAGAAGGAAGCAGGATTCACATTGTCTCTTTGCCCCTGATACAGGCGACAACACCCCCCCGCCCGCCCGGCCTCCCTGGAAAAAAACAAACACCCCACAACCCAGGTCCTTTTTAGCATTTCTTCCCTAGGCTGGGTTCCATCTAACTACCTAGAAAAACTCTTTTTCTTGTGCCACATATTTTATTTTTTAACTGTGCTGTTTTTGTTGCTGGTGTTGAAATGGGGGGGGGGGGGTGGTGTTGGTGTTCGAGATGGCTGGCTCTGGGTGTCCTAGAGAACTTCACTCGGTTTTCTATAAATCCAGTTCGGTGCTGCCTTTCCCCATTTTTTCCCCTTTTCTTTTCTACGGGAATTCATGTATTACCCCCTTCTTAAATCTTGTTTCTTTTCCCCCCAAGCCTTGTTATCTCCAGATAGCCCCCTTCGCAACACAAGCCCTGACTCTGATTCTTATTACTACTGTTATTGCTATTATTATTATTAATAATAATAGCGCAACTGCCGATAGCAAACCGGCGAGAGGGCTCTCGTCGAAGTGGGGAGGTGTCGGTTTCAGATGGGGGTGGAGAAGGACCGCTCATTTCCCCCTTCTTGTTGACGCGCTCAGCTTCCCTTTTGACTGGGGTTAACTCTGTGTGCTCCATTGGAACAGATGCCGCGTAAAGCTGCTCGCTCAAGATCATTTGTTTCCTTGATGGGGGAACATTTCTGAGCGGAACATATTGGTTGCCATAGAGAAAGAAATAAAGGAAGAACACTAGTCACATTAAGCTATATGTTTGTGCACTGGGCTTTAGATAAAAGGGCCTCGGTCCAGCCAAGGAGAAGAGAAGCCAAGAAGCAGAGCTCCCCCACCCCCCTTCCTCCCCCTAGCTTCAACTAAAACTAACTTTATTTTGTTTTGGACTTTTACAGTCGTAACATATACGCTAATTTTATTGGTTGCCGTTAATTTTATAAGATACGGTTTGCTGTATCTTTCGAAGTTAAACTGTTAAACTTTCGAAGTGCTCGGGCAGAGAGAGAGAGAGAGAGAGAGAGAGGGCCGATGCCGGTCGGCAGGGGGCGCACTGACGCGGCTCTCGAGCGGGGGACAGTCGAAGAGACTTTTGCTGAGCGGCAGTTGAGCTCTAGCAAAAAGTTGTTAGAAGGAGCGGAAAGGGGTAGGGCCGCGTACCCCAGCTTCTGATATCTATCTATCTATCCGTGTTTGTGCGTAATCTCAAGCATCAAGGGCGTTCGTCTTCCTGCCCTCTTCCTCTCACCGCAAGAGGGGGAAGGAGGCTGGAGAAAAAGAGTAATGTTATTTCTTTTTTAAAAAATAAAATAAAATAGCCCAAACCTAGAATTTATATAGAGCTGTCATAACCCCCAGCAACGGGAAACCCAGAAACCCAGCAGTAATGGGAAACTTGTGGGAAACCTTCTCAGAGAGTCATCAGTCACTGGCTATAAGGTGGTGATTTGGAGCACGCTGCTAACCAAGATCTCAGTTTCACCTAAATAAAAGGAACCAGTTCAACATTAAGAAGTAAAAGAATGAAGAGGAAGCGGGCATGTTTGGTGGAAAGAGGTGTGCTGCAGGGTTGTACCAGACCGAGGAAGTTTAAGGCCCCCTGGAGAGCAGGGAAAGGCATCGAAGGGGCTTTTTCCCCAACACATTGTAACGTTCATTTGCTATTCTGTACCTGCCCACCTAGCAGTTTGAAAGCACGTTAAAGTGCAAGTAGATAAATAGGTACCGCTCTGGCAGGAAGGTAAACGGCGTTTCCGTGTGCTGCTCTGGTTCGCCAGAAACGGCTTAGTCATGCTGGCCACATGACCCGGAAGCTGTCTGCGGACAAAGAGTGGCTCCCTCGGCTAGTAAAGAAATGAGCGTTGCAACTCCAGAGTCGTCCGCGACTGGACTTAACAGTCGGGGTCCCTTTACCTTTACCTGGAGAAGTACCCCCCCCCCCAAATGAATCAGGCGCCCAGAGTTTTCCTAGGCTACTCCCTTGTCCCTGAGGATAGAGAGGAAAGCAGCGCTGCTAAGATGAGCAGTAGATGCAAAACCCACAGAAGGGGCCCTTCTCGCCAGGGTCTCGCAGGCTGCCCCGATCCAGAGCACACGGCTTGCACCATCTCAGTGGGGTTCAGATACTCCCCCATAAAAACTCGGAGCTTGGAAGGTCAACATGTTGTTCGGTTCCTGGTTCCTTCTGCCCGTTCTCCCACTTGCAGTGGCTTGAGCGAGGGCAGGTGGTTGGAGAAAACGGCTCTTGGGCAAGGGCTTGCTGAGACCCTCGCAGTCTCTCCGTGACTTTTGTTCCTGTTAACTTTCTTACAGGCTGTCTTTCGACACCTGCAACACTTGGTAGGGCCACCGAGTTCCTCTCTAAACTCTCTCTCTAAATCTTGGCCTCGGCTAAGGCTAAGATCCTGCATGCATTCCCCTGGGCGTGAGCCCCATTGGACTCAGTGGGACTCACTTCCGACTACAGGATTGCCCTGCAAATCTTCCATCCGGTTCTTTAAGAGAACAGAAACAGGAATTGCTGTGTGGATATATGAAAGGGTGTTTCAGAAGTACTGTTTGCATACCACTCTATCAGGCAGGAGGGAAAGGAAAGAACGTAAGACATTGCTCTGCTTTCCTTAATGGGGCGAGTCTGAGATCGCTCCCTCCCCCCTTTCCCCGGCTGAAGGTGACCAAGTCGAATTTCAAAACTCTTGGATAGGCTTGTGAGTTGCGCTTCGGGTCGCTTATACAAGTTTCCACACTGACGGATCTGGCAGGGGAAGCGACGACAATACCCCAGACTATTGTGGTGTGTTTCCTGAACGCAGTTTTCTTCACAAACGCCAGCATCATTACCACATCATATTTCATTTATCGCTGTTAATTATGCAGCTGATGAGTGTCTGAACACGCAATTTTGGATCGGAGCAGCAGTTTTTAATATCTGGTATCTGGAAAACATTGGCCTTTCCTTCCCCCCACCCCTCTCCCATTCCCTTCCTTCCATCCTGTCCCAGCTTAGTTCTTGATCTGTCTTTTCTCCTTCCTTTCCCCCCGCCTTCGAGTGAAACTTTCTCATATACATGTGGCGGGGAGGAACCCATAAGCCTTCATCCTTATTCCTGGCCGCCTACATCAAAAGAGGGTAAAAGCAAACAGAACCTCCTGGATGCAAAAATAAAAATAAAAATAAATAAAACCCACAGCAACAAGTCAATTTGGCAGGAGTTACTTATGCACACACACACAAAGAGAGGGCGAGAGAGCCTATAAAAAAAATCAAGATAAGAAAATACAAATGCTACAAATGGTGTATTTATTATTTCACCCGGTTGTAAAACTCATTCACAACATAAATAAAGGAGGAGCATTGTCAAATTGTTAGCAGGTATTTGCCGTCCTGAGGATTCATCCACTTAGGCTGCAATCGTAACCTTACCTACCATCCCCATTGAAATTCAACAGGACTTACTTCTGTGCAGACACGTTAGGATTGCAGCCTTAAATGCAAGGGCCACGAGGTGCCCAGTAGCCTCGGAGAGCCAAGTTCCTTCTTAGTGTTCAAATGCCTTTTTAAAAATAAGAATAATATTTTTTTAAAAAAAGTATCTTCTTTCGGAGTGAATGATGGTGACGGTCAAGTTGCGCCTGTTTCCAGTTAGGCTTCCTAGACTGGGCCTTTTGGATGCTACTCCCCAACTTTACAGTTCATAGTTCTTCGTAGCCGGGCTGGTCGATGATGGCTGTGCTAGTGGTTTAGTACTAGGAGGAGAGTTGAGAGTTGCTAATCTGGGGGAAGTAAGGGGGTGAGGGAAGTTGGGGCAAGGGTGTGTGTGTGTGCGAGAGAGAGAGAGAGAAAAAATGCATCCCTGTTACGTTGAAAGAGTGTCAGGCACCATAAGAAAACAACAGTGGGACAGGCCTGCTCTTTTTATCCATACATCTCATTGTGAGAGCCCCAGGCTGAGCTTTGTTTATTGTTTTGCGTCCAACAAAAGCCTTTCGGGTCGTGTAATAAATTAGAAGTAGGAAGGCAGGAGCTGAGCAGGCCACGAATGTGGCTCGAGCAGAAGAAAAGGCACCTTTTTGGGGATGATCGCTCCTTGCCATTACGCAATGCGATTGTCCTCGGGAGGCAAACGGGGGTGGGGGGAGGAAGAGAAGAGGCGAGCAAGGGGGTTGGGTTAGGGTGGGGGTGATGGAGCCGCCACCTCAAACGTGCCGGGCGGAATGGAAAAGTTAGCCGGCGAATGGATGGAACAATATCGCCTACTCTTGGCTTTTGAATCGGGCTGAATGCGGGCGGGCGCGCTCGCCTGGCCCGAGATGGAAATGAACCCTCCTTCGGCGCTTCCAAGGAAATGAAATAATGAAAATAAAAATCCATAGGGCGAGGGAGTTCCCCACACCCCACTCCCACGGAAGGGAGGTGGTTGTGGGGCGTTTCTAATCGCCCAGGTAGGAACGTGATACAAAAGAGGCTGAAAGTATCAGTCTCTTTAAAACGAGCCGGGCCGGGGGGAGGGAGAGCAGCGAATTTGCAACCCTGTATTCTTAGAGGCTAGAGACCATTGTGAGCTGCGGAGCTGCCACCTCAATAGGCTTCCCCCACGGTTTGTTTTTTTTTTTTTAAAGGAAAAAGCAACATTAATATGCATTACATAGTGGGGTGAGTTGCAGATTTTGTTTTGTTTTGTTTCAAGGCGCAGAACGATAGCAGTTTGGCGCTTATGGAATGCTGTATCTTTTTGTTGTTGTTGTGTGTGGCACATTGGAAAAGAGGCACCGATGAGATAGGAAGCCCCGCTTATTATTATTAGATTTTCTTTTTCTTTTCTTTTTAATTTGACATTTGAACTTGCCTATTGTCTGAGGATCTCGGTGCAGACTGCAGTAGGTCAAGCTAAAGGCTGCTCTTTTTGGAATTTCACAGGAACGCGCTCAGGCCGCCTGCTCGCCTTCCGGGAAGGCGAGAGGAGCTGTAGCCTTTGCTGCTGGGGTGGGGAGGAGGTGGGGGTGGGGTGGGGGGCTCTTGCCAGCGCTGCCGCCACCCCAGTCGAAAGCAGGACAAGGCTGCGATTCTCAGCCCTCTCAGCCTAACCTCTCCCCTCCCAATGCATATATATGTACATACAGTTCGAGAAGGGTTAGGAAATGGGTAATATAAACGCTGCCAGGGAAAAAAAGCGGCAGAACTAGCCACCATATTTGGTGAACTCTAAGAAGACCTATGGAACAACAACAAAAAGTTAGGATCAAAGAATAGTTTCTTCCTCTCTGGCGGATTCCTGCCCTTCTCAAGTTTGGCCAGGAACAAAAACGTTGTTATTCTGCAGCTAACTAGCTGGGGAGAAGGGAAGGAAGGGAAGGAAGGTGGCAAGCGGCTTTCTGAATTTCTGATTTAAGAATGGCTAGCCAATCCCGCTTTTACTCTGAGTAGGCAACAACCACCCTCCTGAAGATGGCAGGGCTTTACCGTGGTGCACGCTCTCTCTTTAAAATATTTTTTTTGCAGTTGAATATGTTTCTATTGGGGCGAATCTAGTCCATCCCCCCACTCTGCTAAGATGAATCAGTGTGAATTGCTTTTTTCTCCTCGTTCCTATCCCGCCCGCCCCTCAATCGCAGAAGGCCTTCTTCTTCTTCTTCTTCTTCTTCTTCTTCTTCTTCTTCTTCTTCTTCTTCTTCTTCTTCTTCTTCTTGCCACCACTTTCCCCTCCAGCCCCGCGCTGCTGCGCACCCCGCCGAGCTGCTCAGAAATGGCAGGGCGGCCTCGAGAAGAGGAGACAGTGCGCAGGGCGAAGGCGCAGCCGCGGAGGCGCTGGGAGCAGAGCGGCGGGGCAGGGGCCAAATCGGCGGGAAAGGCCCATTTGGATGAGGAGGACAATGTGAGACCACTTGGTGGAGTCAATGAAGTCCCCTCTCTTCAGTCTAGTTCTCCCCACACGCTCCTAGAGTTGTTTTGAACAGAGTGGCAACTGCACACACACACACACACACACACACACAGAGAGAGAGAGAGAGAGAGAGAGAGAGAGAGAGAGAGAGAGAGAGATTTTGTGAGGGGAGCTCTTCTTCCTGAGGCTTTGTCACGGCGCCATGAATGAACTCCAACCGCGCGCTGCTTCTCCCACCTCGCCAGAATAGCCTTTTCAAGGCGGGGTGGGTTGGGCCCCAATGGGCTTTTCCTCTTTTTCTCTGTCCCCCCTTTTATTTTTAAGGAGGGAGAGGGTAGCTTGGCTTCTGTGAAGAAGCGCATGGAAGGCAGCCTCAGAAAGGTTTGCTTTCCCTCAGAAAACAAAAGCACAATGTTTTCCTCAGGCCGATTTGTGGCGACTGGCCTGCCCTGTACCAAGACTGGCGAGTGTAGGAGGCAGTAGCCGAGCTTGTTCTTGAAAGTTGAGGGAGCCCAAGTGAACCTGTGCGCGTTTCTGTGTGTTATAACAGGAGGAACTGGAACGGGTCCTTCAGCTTACCTGAACGCCCCCTCCCCCCACCTCCGGTTTTGTTCCACCCACCCGCCCTGCTGCCAGTGGAGCAGGCTGGCGGGAAGGCTATTCCGCCGCAGACTGCTGCTTCTGGCAGCAAGGCAGGAACTATTATTGGCCATAGCTGATTTCTGGACCGGGAGAGCTGAGATCGTTTTGCCGAGGGACCTGCTGTGCTGGGGACACCCACATACCAACCAATGATGTGAAGGGTGTGTGTGGGGGGGACAAAAGGGACGTCGATAGAGTTAAGAGAGGGGATATGTGTGTGGTTGGGGTAGAGAGGGAAGAAGGAGGAGGAGGAGGAGGAGGAGGAGGAAGAGAGCCGTTCTGGGGTTGCACAATTCTTGGGGTTGCCGCCTGGGCGCGCTGACGGGCGTGCGCACAAACAGGAGGCCAGGATTGCGGTCCCCCGCCCCTTCCTCCTCCTCCTAAAAATGTTGCCACCGCGTCTGAAAAGGCGACTTTTCTCTTTTCTCTCCCGCCCAATCCCCCCCCCCGGCCCGCAATCCCCGCCCAGCAGCTCCTAAAGGTGAGTGCAGATTGCAAGAGTTGCTGCTCTGTTTTTTGTTTGTCAAACAGGAGGCTTCTCCTGGGAGAAGGGCATTTGTGGAGGGATCCCAGCCCAGGATTACATTAATCAAGGCATTATTTCCCCCGGGATGCGCGGCGCAAATTAGAGTAAATCCTAATAAAATTGGATCGCCGACAAACGGAACGCTTAGAGTAATCTGCTCCTCCTGCCTTCCTTTTCTTCTCTGTTATTTATTTTTTCTTCGAGGCCCACAAATCTTTTAAAGGTATCGCGCTTGCCCTGCGCAGACAGATACCCACCCGCGCGCTACTTCCTTTCCACAGAGCCTCTCTATAGAAGAGCTGCTGTCAGGGGCCAATTAGTCTCCACGTCTCGGAGCTCCCACTTGCAAAGCGGCGGGGAATAACATCCCCTCAGCCTTCTCTGTGAGGCTTCCCTTCTCCCCAGCTGTTATTTAGTCGAGGTTTCCCACCGGTGCCACCGTGGAAGGGGGCAATGGCGGCGGCGAAAGGCCGGGCCCCTTCCTCTTTTTTTAATTTTTTTCCCCTTCCCCTCCGCCTTCCTTCGGTGTCCTGCGGCCGAGAGCGAGGCCAGTCAGCCCCAGACCGACGCCTCGCCGCTGGCGTTTCTTCCCGCGAAGTTGCCAGAAGGTGGATGAGGGGAATGACGGCGGGCGCCAAGAGACTAGTCCTCTGCGAACACGAAAGGAGACATTAAAGGAGCGCGGGCTGAGGAGAGGCGGGCTGTGAGTGTGGAGAGCTGTGGAGTTTCCTCGCTGGAAAGTCTTTAAACAATAAAGAAATGAAAAACCGTGTCTCTCTCTCTCGTGTGTGTGTGTGTGTGTGTGTGTGTTGACGGGAGGGGGAAGGAAAGGCAGACTTTCACTTTAATCTTTTGGATTTAATCTCCGCTTTCTCTCCCTCAGTCTCTCCACCCCCGTCCCTCCAGGGAGGGAAGCCGTCCATCCCTCAGGGAGCTGGCAGTAGCCGGACCTCCTCGGACGACGGAAAGGCAAACAAGAGCGGCAGATGCGCCTTTAATTGCTTTCCTGGGCTCTGCCTGACCCTTGCTGGAGGCTTCTGGGCTGCGAGAGGGAAAGAGAGGCAGCAGCGAGCGAGCGGGCGGGAGAAAAAGGCAGGCAGGCAGGCAGGCAAGCGGGAAGATAAGCTTTTCCCCGACAGACAGAGCCAGTCCAGTCAAGCTAAACACCTCGCTGAGGGAAAACTAGCGCGCGCGGCGTGCCAGGTAGCCTCCACTGCCTCAGGAAAGGCGAGGAGCCCCCTCCTCCCTCCACCCCCCCACATTCCCACACGCGATGTTGCCAACGCATCTTTCCCTCGCTCTCTCTCTCTCTCTCCCCCCCCCCACCACCCCGCACCTCCCGCCCAAAGCGACGACGCAACCAATTGGCCAACCTGAGTCTCCCATTTGGGCTGGTTTACTTTCCAGAGTTCAATTCTCCGCCACCTTCCCTCTCCGCCACACACCCCACCATCACCACCACCACACGCGCGCGCGATGCCTCGGACGCCTCCTTCCCTTCCCTTGCCCCCCACCCCCACCCAGCCGCCGCTGCCGCCGTCGAGCTTGGTTTCCTCAGGGTCGAGGGGGAGTGGTGGTGCCTGCAGCCCCCCCCCCCCAGGAAAGACCGGGGTCTAAGGGTGGGGGGAGGGGAGTCTCCGTTTTACCTGAGGGAGGGTGAGGGGAACCAAAGAAGGGAAGGGGGAAAGAATGAACACCACACACACACACACAGCCTGCTGTTCCCCTTCCCGCCTTCTCTCCGCTCGCTATCCAGCCGGACCATTGGACCGACTAGCCTGCCTGCCTGCCTGCCGCCGCTCTGCAGCCCCTTCGCTCCAGTCTCAGCCGAGGAATCCTGCCGCCGCTCTCGCCGCTCGCTTCTGCCTGCCGCCGCCTCTGCCCCGGCCGTCGGCTAGGCTAGGCTGGGCTGGGCGGTTCTCCTAGTGCAGAGGCGCGAGGCGCGCAGCTCCGGGACTCGGCTCGCCGCCGCCGCCGCCGTGCGCGAGTCACCCCGGCTGATGACGGATCATTAAGAAGAACTGGCTTAGCGTCCCCTCCCCGCTCCCTGGCACCTGGCGCCTCTCTTTTAGAGCAGAGGATGCGCGCGGATAAGTGGCGGAAGAGGGGCGTGTGTATGTGTGTGCGCGTGTGAAGATGGTGATGGAGATGGACCGGTAGAGGTAGGCGAGTGGGAAGCGCTCCTATTATCCCGCCGATTCCCCCTCTCCATCTCCTCCCACCCCCACCCCGCATCATTTAAAAAAGCAGCCCTTCCCTAAAATTTGGTACCCAAGTTTGACTGCACTCTCCCCCCCCCCCCGCCTCCCACCCATCCTCCTCCTCTCCCGAACTGCAGGCATCTATTTCTCTCTCTCTCTATGTGTATCAAAGGAGACTTCACTAGTTTATCCTTGACAGGGGCTGATCAGAACTACCTAGAAGGTTGGTATCATTGTGGAAGAAAATCCTCCATTTCCTGTGTGCTCAGTAAGTTTTTTTTTTAAACCAACAACCCCCCCCCCCCTTTTCCTCACTTTATTCTGTCTTCTTGTACATTTGCTTTGTTTGTGAGGTTTTAATGACATAAAAACACTAAATGGAAAAGGAGACATTTGATTTTTGTGTTGGTATGCTAGAGTTCTTTTTATATCTGTATATCTATATCTGCATTTTAAAGTTGTGGCGTTTGAAGACTTGGTAGATATGGTCACTTATGTGGAGAGCATTTTATTGCTCACATATGGAAATATTGCATTTACTGTCACCTACCAATAAATCTATGATTTATTTCCATCATGAAAATAATTTGTGAGTTGCTTCCAGATAAGCATATATAATGTGTATTATTTTGTTTTAAAATCCAAAATACAGGGAAGAATAGACAAAGACTAACCTGTTACACATTAAATATAGTTCTGCAGTGAAACAGATCACAGCTTTGTAATTCTATTTTCATGCCACCTTTGAGGGAAAATACTTTTAAAAATGCATTTGTAATTTTCCCATAGTTTAATTATAAATTTATTCAGTGCTTAGATACCGGTATGTATTTTTTTCTTGTATATATTAGCAAACAATTTGGCAGGTAGTAATTATCATAAAGTTGCTGGCACTTGTTCACTGGTTAACATAACTTTTCAACATTTTTAGACACATTTTCCACTTAAGGCTAGCCATATTTGCATTATGTTTGGCTGTATATATATCCTAGCAGGGTCTGATCTTAGAATTAGTTCTTACTCATTTATTTAGAAATTATATTGAAGCAATTTACCTTCAGGCATCAATAAAAAAATGATCTAATCTCGGTAACCAAGGATATATGAAACATCTCACTGAGTTTTTTCAGCTATATATATATATATATATATATATATATATATATATATATATATATATAAGACCCAAGTGTCGTATTTTATTTTGGATTTTAAAGCAGATACACTTTAAAGTGGAGCTTTACTGAGATCCAGTTATTCTTATGAGGTTTTTGCTGTTTCAGCTATATTTTTGAGGCAATCATACAGTCACTAAGGAGTGGTAGTAGAAATTTAATAATGAATTCAACAACGTGCTTATTTAGTAAGATAAGTGCGAATGAGGCTAGCATTCTCATATTTATGACTAATTTAAATTGAGCTGTAAACTTACAGAAGGCTTAAAAAAAGTATACCCAACTTCATTCTACACCCAAACACATGTTAAATAAATAAATAAGCAGATCTTCCAATTAGGCTAGATAACGTAGGTGGGAAGAAAAAAGGAAAACAATGCATAAGAAAATAATGTAAACTTGCATATCCTGATACATTCAGCATGATTCTCGCATAAGTAATTTAGTGCAGATCCCTTTGCTTGAACCACACAGATATTATAAAATGAATTAACAGAACAGTTGTACTGAGGGGGAACCCCCCCCCCCATATTTTTCCTTTGAAATATGAAGTGCAACTAACTTGAAATGACACATGGAAGCCAGTGAATAAATCATGGGAAATATTAATATTTGAAATGTATTGTATTTAAAATTAATCAGAACTTCACCCCCATCCACTTTAGCTACCTTTTTCTTATCAGTAAATACCTCACTTTGGATTCCATCAGTTTGATTCAACATTTTGCCATATTTTTAAAAAGATATATGGAACCATATCTTGACAGCTTGATCTTAACACTTTGACTGGGGAGCAGGTCCCATTGATTTAAATGGAATTTATTTCCAAGTTGAGTGGCTTAGTATCACAGTCTTGATTATTATTATTTTTTTAAAATAAAAACCTGCAAACCTTTGAAAGTCAAATGTAGTAAGAATGACACAATATTAGAAGCAGTAAAAACTGGCAACAACCCAGCACAGAATTTGGGGTGCTTAAGCCAAAAACATGTCCAAATCTGTGTTGGATGGTGATGCTTAATTTTATTTTACACTTCACTAGAAGGAAAAGAATTTGGAGGAGTCAATGGACACAAACACAACACTCTAATCCGTTCTTATACTATCCATAATGTAACAAATATTATATAATGTATTTTATAATTAGACATGTAGAAAGGGGTGGCATGTTATCTTACCTATATAAATACACCTTATTATGTGTAACATCCAATATTCCCCCTGTCCCTATATGCAATATATTTATAGTGCAGCACATTATTTTTGTACATTACAGCTATAAACCAATTAACTGAAATTCATCAGTAAGTGGTGGCCTCAATACAATACATTGCTTAATATGCTATCATATGTTGCAACAACCACAAAGGAAGAGAACACGTTTTTGTTAATGTATTTCACAGCAAAATGTGGATCTGGGTTATGAGGTTTAAAAAAGTGGATTTGCAATTATTATTATTATGTTTAAGTTTAATGCTCCTTAGAGTAGCAAAGTGATCGCAGCAAGAGCTTCTAGCAAAATGGCATAAAGGTTAAATCCAGAACCTTGACAGCCAGAAGGCAATCAGAATTTTGCCATTGATTTCAGTGGGATGGAGAAGTGGCCTTGTGTTCTTATTAGGTGTACTCATGAGATCACTGTTCATTTTCATCACTTTCTGGCCTTTATAGGTCTTGCAGATTTAAGCCTAGCTCCTTTATGTATGTATTCATTAGGTAGGACTAGTTTCCTCTGGACCTAACTGTTAAAAGCAACATGATACTTCTTTGAGCAAGAAGAGAAAGTTTTGGTTTCACTCAGCACTCCAGCCACAGTGTTTCAATAGGGTCACAGTTGGGGCCTTATCTTTATCCTGCTGAAGTCTAAGAGAATCATGCCTTGATGATCTGGCTTCTCAGACCTAAACATATTTTCTGGAAAATAAACACTGCAGATTTTTAAAATTTTATTCCATGTATGTGTGCATAGAATTTCACTTGAGGTTTGGCTTCCTTGTCAGTAAGTGCGTTTAGTCAAAGCATTAGGAACTCAGTGTCATGGTGTTAAGCCCACAGAAAGTATTTGCAAGAGTGGCCCTGGGCACACGTCTCCTTTACGTAAAGGTTTTTATTTAGGAAGCAAGCAGAAATGACGATAGAAAGGTGCAAAGACCTACTGCAAGGAAGCAGAGGACTCGAATCTAACAAGATAGTGTTACATGATGTGGCACACTGTAAGAAATATTTGCTTCTGCAAAAACATGATTGAATTCGGGTAAACAACAACAACAACAACAAAAGCATTTTAGTGATTTATACTGCACTTCACCAATACATACAGCCTGATCCACAGCATAGTTAAAATAGTGTATTTGGGTTTAAACTAATTTAATCCCATTCATTTGAACAAGGTTTGTTTTAGCTTGTAGTTTGGGAAACAAAACAAGTTTATATATATATGTATATTCTATTTAGTGACATCACATTTTCTTGCTTGTTAGTGCAGATTATATTTTCTATACAGTAAAAATGTTCTTTATATTTTTAAACCTACATGCAGGATGTAAACACATTCTGTATTTAAACATTTCTTGGGTTCTGTCAAAGAGTATGCTCACAAACTTTCACAAATGTCTTGTTTACCAGATTTGGAATTAAAGTGGTGGGCTATGAGGGAAGAGAAAACAAATTCTTTGTAGTATCATATCTGTAGCTTCTCAGCATCTATATGTATGTGTGTGTGTATAAATATAATTACATCCATTAGTAAAACATAATATCTGTTTTGAATATGAATCTTATTTGTGATTTTTAAAAGTTATTTAAATTCTTTTAAATGGTAAAATTATATATAATAATATATTCAGGGAAAATCCTATTGAGGAACAACAAAAAGAACCATTTATACAAAACCTATTAAATAAAAGAAGGCACAAACTATAACATTTTAGCATCTAGAACACACACACACACACACACACACACACACACACACACACACAGAGTGAAATTAAGCAATCACTTTATACATTTAGGAGATTAAATCCACGATTATTTTTGCCCTTTTACAGATAAAACACCAACTTAGCAGTCATATTTAGATTTCCCCCTAGTAACTGAAATATTGTGTATTTTTTTTTAATGGGGGAATATTTTATTCTGAAAAGTAATACTCTGTCTCACATCACACATACAAATCCATGCTGAATTAGTCCTCTTTGCACTGTCAGAAACTAAAATATCAGTATGAGGAAATAAATCATTTATTTGAAGCCCATTCTGTTTTATGTCAGATCCTTCCAGCTGCATTCATTTCGAAGTATTGGTTTTAACCTACAACCGTTTGAAATCTGTGTATCTTAGGGCCTGTTTTTCCTCCTGACCACTGAGATTTGGGAAAGAGGACAACTGCAAGTCCCATAATTCCATAGTATGTTCTGTATTTAGGCCCAGCTCTTAGAATTTCTCTACTTTGGGAAGCCTTCAGAGCCCAGTGTTACCAATATGCAGAGAAAGAGTTTTCATTTGAAAATGCATTCCATTTGGTTTTGCTATGGTTAACTTTCTCTCGCTTTGACTGTGGTCTCTATTTTGTGGTTGTAATGTTACTGCAATGATTTTGACAACCTGGGATTTTAGGATAGATAAATAGGTAGATGTATGCTTTATGCCAATAAAGAAATAGGAGTCCTTGGAGAATTCAGAAAATCAAATAGCAAGGTTGCAAGGACTCAGGCCAGGATGGCAATAAACAATAATTTCTTCTATTTTTGTTATTTCAAGTATGACACCAATTCCAGTTGCAATGATTTTTAACTCCAGGACAAGGCCCTGTTTCGTTTATCCTTCATCAGCTCTAGTTTCTTAGTTTTATAGTCAAAGTGTACCGAGTGTATGCTTTATGCCAGGCTGTCCAGTTACAGACAATTTGCTTAATTTTTCAGAATCCCTATATAAAAAATGAAGTGTAGCAAGATCATTGTGGGTTCACTTAAACAAAAGGGGTTTACTGTTTATTCCAGTGCTCATCTCATACATGCAGAAACCATTTAGAACCCATCTAGCACCAATTTTTACAATCTGAATGACTCAAAATCAGCACACAGGAAAGTATTTTATTTTTGAGATCAGTTTCTAATATTTCATTTAAGAACAAGTCTGTTTTCAAGGATTCACATGTAAGGTTTGGCTTCCCCTTCCCCCATGGATACTATCTATGTTTACTCAAAAGTAAGACATTCAGTTCAATGGAACTTACTCCCAAATAAGTAGATATAAGATTTCAGTCTTAATGGGGTATAGAGCAGTTTAAAATTTCTGGAAAAGGAAGGCAAACCTTATACACGGCCTTAAACCTGGATGTTGTAATGTACTCGCAGGGCGAAGCTAAAAATACACAGGTCAGAATTTGTTCCTGTCTTCTAAATAATGAAAGTACATATTGAGGGAACTTATGGAAGAATATAACAACTGATGATCAGCCTAAGACATGAAGCAAGTTCCACTGATTTTCAAGTAAATGTTTGTTTGGTCTGGGATACCAATTTGGTCTGTACAATTTCGGAATATAAAGCTAACATTACACATAATGAAAGAGCATTGCTAATATCATCCTATCTCCTGAAATACTGAACACTTCTTCTTTTTGATTGCAAGGTCAATCTCATTTGTATGATGTTGGTGACATACATAGAAATGAATATAGAACACTTGCTGGTGGAATTTCCAACTCTGTGCCCGATTACAGCTTTAGTCCTTTTTATTTTTAGTTAATTTTAGTCAGCAGTTGTGTCGGTGTGTTTTGGGGGGTGGGAAGCTAATAGTCAAAAACAAGGTGTGTGTGTGTGTGAAGGCAGTGTCACATACAATATGTGAATTAATCGCCTAGTATTTACTGACATTATGGAGTTTTGCTTAGCTAGCTAGATATATGAAAATACAGACCCAGACCTGGCTAAAACTTCAAACCTGTTCACCTTCATCAGAAGAGTGTGAAAGTAATCAAGAAACAATATTTCCACACTGTTGTTTTCTAGAGTTGACTCTTGAGTTGTGTTCTCTAGGTCTTCATCAAACTCGTTTTTGTTCTAAGCAAAATGTCTGGAATTCCTAGGAAGCCTGAATGCATTCATGAAACTATGTACTGAGACTAGAATCTAAAGAGCTACTGGGGCCCCAGGGCCTTGCACTTGCCCAGTGGGATTTGTGGCACCTCCAGTTTGGATAGCAGATCACCATGCCATATGCATGGGATTGGGATTGGGAAGCAATGGTCCTCCCAATGTTGTTGGACTCCCAGCTCCCATCACCCTCAGCCAGCTTCTCCAGTGTTCAGGGATACAGCCAGATGGAGTCCAATCATGTTTGGAGGGCTTCTAGTTCCCCATTCTGAATCATAGAATCATAGAGTTGGAAGGGATGCTGAGAATTATCTAGCCCAACTCCCTGCAATGCAGAAATCTTTTGCCCAATGTGGGGTTCGAACCCACGGCCCTGAGATCAAGAGTCTCATGCTCTACCAACTGAACTATCCCTCGGGGCAACTGAGCTATTCTGGTCATAGGCATTAAGACTACCAGTGAGCAAGTTATACTCAATTAATCAATCTTTCGTTCATGTTAACATATTTTAAACTAGGTGTATGGTATGTAGTTTAGGGCATATGGTAAATAACAAATATCCTCTGCAGACATCATGAGTTTAAAAAGGAAAGCACTGAACAATGTTTTTTTCCTCTCTCCTCGATGTTTGTATTTTGAAAGATTTGCATTTTTATTCTTTTTTTTTAAGGAAAGTGACTGACTACCCAGGTGAAACATTCATTATAAAGCACTCACTGTAAACAAGATGAATCAGGTCTAGAATAATTCCCCCCCCCTTCCCAAATTCTTTTGGTTAAAGAAGTCAGTTATTACTTGTCACAACAGTAGGTTAAAAAGGCAGACAGAAATGTAATTTTAAAGTTAGCAGTTCTTTACATTATACTTGAAGAACAGTCTCACGGGGGGGGGGGGGGAGACATGGTACATTGTTCTCTATGTCATTTGTTTAAATGCAAATTTCAGGCACTGACTGCACACCAAAAAAAAATATAGAAAGGCAGGTTCTGCAGTAACTTTGGTGTTAGAGATCCCCCCCCAGCATATTAAGAACCAGTGACAAAGGAAAATTTAAATTCACACAGCTGATATTCAGATTGCTTGTTGCATGTTGCAGCTTTAATTCCTCCTTATTTCTTTTCCCTTACTCATTATGGCTAGTAATTTAACAAGCACTTTTTGTATGAAAAAACCTTATCCTAACAGCAAACCTGTGAAACAGAGCCTTACTATGTCCACTTCTTGACTTGCCCAATGCCACTTGGTTACCATGGCTGAATTAAAATTCAAGCCTATATATATATATATATTCATTTCTGATACTGTGCCCACTCCAACAGACACTGATATTATTCTAGCATAATTTGTAATGCTTAATATTTTTTTTAATGTTTGGGATTTTTAACAAGTAGAGCCTAAGAGCTGTGACACCACATCTACGTTTGGAAACTTCTGACATATCTGCCAGTGACCTCTTTAAAAACAAAACATTCCATAATATATGCAGGATAATTTATATATCTATCATCTGTCTACCCTATAAATGTATTAGATAAGTCATCCTTAAAAGAATAGCTTGCTTCAATATATTTATTTTTTCTTGTATTTGGAGCTCACCTTTGCTCCAAGTAGCTCATAGTAGCTGGCATACATGACTCTCTCTCCCTCTCTATATTATCATCACAACAACTTTGTCTGAGAGTTTAGGCTGAGAGCTGGGGACTCGCCCAGTGAGTTTCAAGTCCATGTCAGCACTTGAACTCGTCTCCCAGGTCCTAGTCTAACACTCTAACCACCACACCTCACCGACTGTCTAACATTTACACATCTAACATCAAAGTAGATCCTAATATAACATGTACAAATAACACGATCTTCCTACTTCTCTTACAGAATGAGTTTGTGTGCATGTTTACTTATCAGCAAATGTTATTGAGTTGAATGGCACTTACTCCTCCCAAGTAAAGATTATCAGGGATAAGTTCCACAGAATGCAGTGAGGCTTACTCCCAGGTAAACATGTATAGGGATCAGGCTATAAGAGAACAATTAAGACTACAATCCTATACAATGCTTTAACTCAACAGGGATTGCTTAGAACAGGGGTCAGAAAACTTTTTCAGCAGGGGGCTGGTCCACTGTTCCTCAGACCTTGTGGGGGGTATGGACTATATTTTGGGGGAAAAATGAACGAATTTCTATGCCCCACAAATAACCCAGAGATGCATTTTAAATAAAAAGGACACATTCTACTCATGTAAAAACACGCTGATTCCCGGGCCGGATTTAGAAGGTGATTGGGCCAGATCTGGCCCCCGGGCCTTAGTTTGCCTACCCATGGCTTAGAGATATATAGAATTGTTCAGTCCACGACAATAAAATAGTCGTATAGTTCTAAATAGGGAAGTCCCAGAGTAGCAGTCGGTGGGGCTTCCCTTGCATAAATGATCTAAGGCTTCTTGGACTGCTTTTATTTCATGGAATATGGCCTTGGTTGGGGCTTCTAGGGCTGTAATGCACACTTTACAAGGGAGTAAGTTCAATGGGACACAATGCGACTTTGAAATTAATAAGGAGAGGAATTCACCATAGTGTTATGACAATTGTTTCATGAGCACAAGAATGGAACAAGACACTGTCTCCTTTCTGGGTAAACTATTCTGGGGGGTTCTCCTGGACACCCACCGGGAGCAAATTTGGTGTGTGTATGTGGCAAATGGGGGGGGGGGAAGTGAGGTAAGCCCCAATGCACTAGTGGAAGTCTGTGTGCTGCCTTCTGCTAGTGGGATTCGTTATTTGAATCCAGTCCAATGTGGTTAGAGCAGCTTTATACACAATATTTTTGCAACACAGAGATAAGTTCTACGTTCAAAAAAGAAGCACACACTTCTGTACGAAGTGTACTGCAAGAACTTCTTTAACTGATGCACGGGTTAGCAGTCCATTCTGTGTGCCGGTGCAGACTTGATTCATGATGTTGCATATAAACTCTCCCTCTGATTAGGAAGAATGAAATGTGTGAAGGAGTCTTTAGCTTTTAGAACAGTTCATATATAAAAAATATGCTTGACAGCTTCCCCCCCCCACTGAAGGCCTTCAAAGCAGCATGCAAACATTAAATTAAAACACACACAGAGGCAGTACAATAATCAATCAAAAAGTAACAAAAATAAATTAACATAACAAACAAAAAAACCAAATGCATGCACACACAAATGCCAAACAAACCCAAATATCAAAATAATGAATGAGGAGAAATTCCCTGCCAATCAAAGTCCTCATGAGCAGGGCTGGCTCAAGACATTTTGCTGCCTGAGGGAAAGGACAAATCGGTACCCTCCCATTCTTCATACAGTATGTACAGGTATATATGCAGGGATCAGCAACCTTTTTCAGCCGTGGGCGGTCCACCGTCCCTCAGACCATGTGGTGGGCCGGACTATATTTTGAAAAAAATAATGAATGAATTCCTATGCCCCACTAATAACCCAGAGATGCATTTTAAATAAAAGCACACATTCTACTCATGTAAAAACATGCTGATTCCTGGACCGTCCGCAGGCCGGATTGAGAAGGCGATTGGGCCGCATCTGGCCCACGGGCCTTAGGTTGCCTACCCCTGTGCTAACTGGACTGCCAGTTACTTCAACGCTGGCAATGGGATAGTATCCTCCACAGCATCTGAGGACAGCAGGCTAGTTAGGGGGATGCTGCCTCCCAGCTTGTGCCACCTATGACTAATGGAGAACCAGCCCTACTGATGAAACATAAGTTTTCACTGAATATCAGAAAGCCTGTAAAGTGGGAGGGAGAATCTCCTGGGGGATGGATTTCCAAAACCTAGCTGCTGCCACAACCCCCCCCCCCATCTCATACCACTGCCAGCTGCACCCCTCTGAGCAATGCTCAGATTTCTGGGGGTGGGGCGGGGCTGCATCCTTAACCTTTGTGACAGTTCCTTATGCTACTGTTTCTTTAAATGCAATGGGGTACCAAAACATGGCCAAAGTCCAGATTGGATTTGAGCATCCCCTACCTTTCCCATCGCACTTTCATCGGTGTCTCTGACAGACGTACTCTGAATAGGACCTCCACTGAAAATCTCAGTGGGTAGACGAGTTCATGTGGCATAAGGCTATCCTTTCAATATCCCGGTCCCAAATGTTATAGGGCTTTTAAAAGCCATGAGCAGCAATTTGAATTGTACTCTAAAAAAAACCCAAAAGCCATGGCATGCACCAGTTGCTATTTCTGAAAACTTCTGAGAGGAAGGCCTATGTAAAGACAATTCCACACAAACCACTTGATGTACTAACTGAGGCACACACACACTCTCACACATACACCTATGCTCTTTATCTGTCACCTGCAGATTACCAGCTGTATTTAACTTTCCCCCCATAAGTTATTCCGGTGAATTGCCTTCAGCAAACGCTTTTCACAGCATTAGGGCAGAACTAGGCTACAAAAGAATATTAATCTAATACATTCCAGAATTCAAATCCATGTGATTAATAAGCATTATCTATAAATAAGGCCCTAATGATTCTTTGGCAATGTTGTAAACACAAGAATCAGAGGCAATTATTGTCATTATTGTTCTGCAAGTACTTTCTGTGAATACCAAATGGATATTGCTGTCCAGCTTCTTGGCAAATGTATATCTAGTAACGAAACAGATGTCAGCCAGCCTGGTCTGCCTTCAATTACACTTGCCCAATGCACAGGGTGTGTAAAGGAAGAAGGAATCAATTTATTGAAGGCAAATAACCTGCTGGTTGAAACTGTCTCCCGGTCCTTATTAACCCACTTAAAACGTACGTTTTACAGTAATGCTAGAGAACTCATTTTCATCACCCTGTGAAGCAGACTGGATGTGCAGTGACCATGATTATTAGTACAGAATGGACAGTTGGATCATGGATGGATGGACAGATAGATAGATCGACAGATAAACAGCAGCAAAAATTGTCCTTGCCTTATCTAATACGTGCAATGGAAAACTGTAATGAAGGGTGAAATATGAAAGCTACTTTGGCATGATATGGAAAACAATGCAGACCAATAAACAATGTTTTGTACAAAAGAGAAAGGTCTAGTTAAGCTTTCTGTAGAGCATATAGCTATGACATGGTCCAAAACTCACATTTAATTCTTACAGCAAAGGGTATTTTTGCTGTTGAATCCAAGTTATTAATTCATCGAACCCTTTTAATTGCAAAGTATTTAGTATTGTTTATCATTTCCATCCTCAACAGTTTCATGGGGAAGGTAATTTTGAATTTCCATTTTTCAGAAAGAGAAATTGAGAAATTTGCCAAATTAGTCTAGATTAGTGGGAGAACAGACATTCCTAGCATGTTAGAAGTGGTATGAGCACACATTGTCTTTCCTTGGGAGTGGGAATCTCAGAATGAAGGGAATTGAAGCCACTCTTAGCACATTTAACAAAGATTCTGTTTGGATGTATCTCTGAATTGAGGTTTAGTATTGCGTACATGAACATCAGGCTCTTTCTGTCCTCTTTGGTGGCTGTGAGGAGATCAGAAGCTTTTGTTTCCATTTTCAACTAACCACAGTTACTTGTTGCCCTACTTCTCATGTAACACTAAACATGAGCAGGAAGGAAAGAGTTTGTTTCACTTTCCACGAAAGCTGGCTTGTCATTACGCCTGAACCAGAGATCAGAACAAACAGAGATTTGTGGCTGTTTGGCTTGTTTAATTAATCAGGATTTGTTTTAAACCACCATTCCTGGTTCACAGGCAATGACAAATCAGGGTGGTTCTCTCTCCCCCCCCCCCGGATTGTGAAATGAATTCTGTCGGAAGTCTTCTCTCACCTTTGTGGGAGAAGGAAAGGGGAGAGGATAGTTTACGAGCCTGAGACTCACATCATCTGCTTCATGTTTGTGCGTGTAACCTTAAACCAGGGAAGCGGAACCAGTTGAAGTCCCAAAGGCC
Source organism: Darevskia mixta (assembly GCA_034641385.1). Taxonomy (NCBI): domain Eukaryota; kingdom Metazoa; phylum Chordata; class Lepidosauria; order Squamata; family Lacertidae; genus Darevskia; species Darevskia mixta. The sequence continues at coordinate 5,291,104 of JAWWNH010000063.1, forward strand.
ACAAGTGGTCTCTCCCAACTCTCCAATTCTATGATTCTAAGTTCCCCACCTCTGCACTAAATCATGGTTTAGTGCTATGTGCAAACACAAGTCTCAAAGTCCAAAAGCTGTACAAATTTAAGCTAACTTCAAACCTTGGTTGCTGGTCCTGACGTGTTTCCCTAAACAATAGTTAAGTTTAAACAAAAGGCCTGTAATTAAACATAATACTCCATTATTATTATAATTATTATTTTAAAAAAGAAGCTAAGGCACCTGATCTTCTCTTCGTCAAGCCAGAGGAGAAGGTATGGGAGACTGCATGTGCTTGACACTTGGGCATGATAACTGCAGACATAACTGTGTGCCTTCACCTTTAGATGAGGGGAACAGGATCGAGGCAGCAGCTTGGATGCTGATTTTACCCAGCCCCATGGGCCACTTACACAGCTGGGTGGGGGCACCTGTACCTGTCAATCACTTGGCAGCATCATGATTGCAGTGGAGCTTTGCCATTTGCAGACCTGCTTGAATTAAAGATAGACTGAAAAGGAAAAGGCCTTTGTCGTGATCAGCTCCAAGTTGAGCTTCTGAGTGGTGCCAGTCCCAGCAAGACTTGCATTGGGCACCACCTGAAAAAGCCCTGGATGTAAATCCCACTTGAAGAGGAGCATTTAAGGCTCTTGATCGCTCCTTTGGAGCAATGGCTATAACCACTCTACCTGGGGGTCATATGATGTCACGTGTAGGGCAGCTGGGTGTGACTGGGGAATAATGACCTTTGGCCAAATTAGGATCCCTTCTGGGTCTACTTGGGCCTGTGAGCCAGAGGACCCCCCCCCCAACCGGGTTAAATACTGACCAGGGTATTATAGCATTAGAGATACCAACCAGAAATAATCTGTCATCTTTACCATAATATATGCAGTGCCAATTTTCATATTAATAGCTGTCTGAAGAACTTTGACTTTTGATATCTCACACGATCAATCTCAAAAGCACCAGTGAAAAAAATTCATTATACTTAGCTTCCCCTTAATTTGGCTGGTGGGGGAATTGCCATAATATTACTACAACTGGGATTATTGATGTTAATGGCAGACAATAACATTTCAGAAAGGTTTTGGGGGAAAAAACCTGGTGGCAGGTACCATAATCTAGCTGCCTTCACATGTATTATCAATGGGCGTAGCTATCCATAAAACACAAAACCTGGTTGCATTCTTGATCTGCCTTCTGGACCACATGAGCACATCCAAGTTTCTCTCATTGGGGCAAACAGCTTGGAAGCAGAGGGTGCTTATTGGACAAAATGGCACAAATAAGTGATAATAATTGTTTCATAATAATAATAATAATAATAATAAAATTTTTTATTTATACCCCACCCTTCCCAGCCGAACTGGGCTCAGGGCGGCTAACACCAATAAAAATTACAATAAAATATAAAAGAAAGAAAAACCGTTAATTAAAATACAGATTAAAATACAATTTAAAATTTAAATGCAGCTTCATTTATCGCCCAGTCAAAACCATAAGGGGAGGAAAAAACATCAGACTGAGTCCAACCCGAAGGCCAGGCGGAACAGCTCTGTCTTGGAGGCCCTGCGGAAAGATGTCAAATCCCGCAGGGCCCTGGTCTCTTGTGACAGAGTGTTCCACCAAGTTGGGGCCAGTACTGAAAACGCCCTGGACCTAGTTGAGACCAGTCTAACAACCTTGTGGCTTGGGACCTCAAAAATGTTGTTGTTTGTGGACCTTAAGGTCCTCTGCGGGGCATACCAGGAGAGGCGGTCCCATAGGTACGAGGGTCCTCATGAATGCTTTCTGAATGATTTTTTTTAAATGGCACAGGCATATCATAGACCTGATTGGATTCAGCCCCCCTCCCCCCTGGCAGCTTCTATTACATTTTAAAAACATAGGTACAGTAAGATGCCTTATTCCTAGTCCCATCATGGTTCCATGTGGCTCAGTATTGTCTATGCTGACTTACAGAGGCTCAGACATAAGCGTTTCCCAGCCCTAGCTGGCAGTACCAGAGGCTGAATTAAAGATCCAAAAGGTCTTAAACTGAGCAATGGCCCTTAAAGAAACAAACCATGGGAGAACCTTATCATCTGTCTTCTGCTCCATGCCTAGTTTGGCCCTTAATTGAAACACCCTCTGCCTGCCTGCCTCCTTCGTACAGGAAGCTTCTGCCATATATTGCTTCAGTGATGAGTGAAGTCCAGACTTAGCCCAATGGGGAAATGGGAAAAAGGAGTACGGGTTTTTTGCATTATGGATGCACTGAATTCTTTCTCTCTGGTATTTTGGGCACATAAAGCACAGGGTAGATTAAGCAGACAATGTGTTAATTTTTAATACTTTTTTTTTTCATTCATAGGTATTGCCTGTGCTTAGTTTGCAATATCAAAGGCATGATGAAGCCCTGTAGAAAAATAGAATTGCAAGGATTCCTCCATGGAAAAGTAGATTGCATGGATCCCCATCAGCTTCTGACACAACAAGGACAAATCGGCCTTGTAGCCCTCCTCCCCACTCTGTCTCCCATGCATACTACTTTTCTCCTGCATTTAAATGCACACTCACATCCTGCAGATAGGCTATTGTTTCATTTAAAACGTGCCGCAAGCCACTGTCTTCACAGGGCAAGTAGGACGAGGTTGTAAAAACGTACAGAAATATTAATAAACTTAAATAAATAAAATAATGGCAGATGTCCAAGTATGGGCAGCGGGTTATGAATGCAGTAATCCTGAGTCAACTCATCCCTTAGGTTAGAGCGAGTTTTACACTCCCTCCCCAAACAACTATCATTATTGTTGAGAATGCGGTCACCTTCTGTTCAGCACAATAGCAGTCGTTTACTCATGCCATGCTAGAGTTCAATATCTGGGCCTGGAGGAAATTGTATTACTGGCAGTAGCAAAGCCAGGATTCTTGCTCAACAATGACTGGCACCCAGTTGGCCAAGAGTGTCACCATGTTTGCAAGCTGCCTCTAACCTGACTAAGCCACTGGGAGGAAGAGGAAAAGGAAGAGGAAGAGGAAGAGAGGAAGAGAGCCCTATGTTGTGGCCAAGAGGCCCTGGAGTATGTTCTCATTTCAGGCAGGACATCAGCCAGGTTAAAAACATTTGGTACTTCCAACCTGCCCAGACTTCTGAGGTTACCCTTGTCCAGAGCTCAGTACCAAGAGAATCCTGTTGCCACCCCTGCTGCTAAGTTAACAAACCACTATGATGAGCAAAGGAGGCTAAGGTGGAGCATCCAGTGAAGGGATTCAAGACAGGAGTTTGCAAAACAGACAAAATTACAAACGTGGAGAGTCAACTGTGCCCAAAAACACAGCAGGAAAGTTGGAGTATTGGCAAAATTCATGTTTGGGCAAAGTTTTTGTGGGTAGCTTTAATGAAAGAGAGAGAAAGAGAGAGAGAGAGAGAGAGAGAGAGAGAGAGAGAGAGAGAGATGTCAACTTTTTTTTTAAAGACTTAAGGATTTACATCTGATTCTTTTCCCACAGAGGGTGGTGTAAATTGGGGAAAATGTACATAAACGTTTTGCACACACACACACAAATATAAATCGACACAAGCAAGATATGAAGGATCCTTATAACACTTCTCTCAGCTCCAGACAAGTCACAAAATGTATCTGAGATTATTATTATTATTTTCCTATTGGCAAAATGTGCATAATAGGGTTGACTATGCACCTAAAAAAGCAATTTGAAATGTATGTGTGAAAAGTGATAGTGTCTATTTGTGCAGTACCCATATTATTGCTGCTCTTATTACAAGCAATGCAAAGGAGAAGGGTGCGTGTGTGTTCTTCTGCAACTGGCAAGCAGGATATATATGTTTTGTGATTACAATAAGTGCTAGTTTGAACATGGTGCAGTGCTGGGGAATGGCGCGCTTTCTTTTTAATATTAATGCTATATAGTTTCTCTATTTAGTTTATCTTTCCTTCTAAATCACACTGCTATTTTTCCTTACATTTGATATTGCAGAAATAGCTTAGCTCTTGTTTGTTATATTCAGAAAGGATAAACAAAATTCATTTGCTTAACCTTCTTATTGGGATGTATATTTAATAATTAGTGAGCCACAGTCCTCCAAGACTGATCCAATATGAGCTTCATAATCATTTACCCAATTGCATCCTGCCTTTCCTCCAAGAACTCATTTCTGCTTTACACTAAGCCTGTGAGGTAGGTTAGGCTGCTCATTTCCATAGGTTAGGCTGAGAAAGGACTTGCAAAAGGCTACGGCTCAAGTTTCATGGTTGATCTGGGGTCTGAATGAGGTTGCCACCCCCTAAATCAATACATGTAGCCACTGCAGCACATTTGCTTTCTATGTATGTGAACAGGATATGTCTTATTGATTTCAAGAGATCTAGATCAGGCCAAGTGGCCAGCTGTGAGGAAAATGATAAAAGGAAACCTTTTCCTTGCCCGTTTCCATACAACCTGTTTATTGAGAATTCATCTTGGTTTTTGTTTGAACAAGTTTGCAGGAAGGTTGTATGATGTTGGCTGTTTGTTAAGCATCAACTCTGATTTGCTTGCACAGAGATTATACCATGTCACACCATGCAACTATTTCCCCACACTTTTCAGTGCATTTCCCCATCATTTTAATTTCTGCAAAACATCAGGGTTTTTTTTGTTTTTGTTTTTTGGGTGGGGGAAGCAGCTACCTGGTATGTTGTGCAAGAACACCAAATCCATTTTAATGGCGCAACCTGAATTTTCTTGTATGAGACTGAATCCCACCCACAAAATAGAAATGGCCTGGATGCATGCCTAGACAAAGCTCAAATGTGACTACTAGCAAGGTAGGTGTGATATAAGTTGTTAGAACAGCCCCCCCTTTTATATATAAATCCTCATGCAGCATACTCCTGTTATTCAGAAATATTCCACGAAGGCAAAAAGTGCAACGTGTAAAAGGATAAAGCTGAAGTATAAGCTCTAAATTAGCTATACGATGTGTTTAGGTAGGTGAGGAGATAGATAGATAAGCAAATTAGCTAAAACACTGATGGAGTACAAGATGCTCTTTAACATGCCAATTATTGACTCAATAGATTGTTACGGCTTCCAAGCTATTAAGGTCTGCTGTGTCAATGTGTACTTGGGGACTGTTTAATATGCAGACGGATGGCATGACAGGCCACAACTACTATTGTCTATCACATCAGTCGAAATACATGCATGCATACTTTGTACACTTGTTAATGATGTTGTGCGTGCATAACTGATTTTAAGGAATAATAAGACTCCAGCATTTCTTTTCAGTCCTAACCTCCCCACCCCAAAGAATTCCCCTTTTAGGTCCTGAAATCTATACTTAGAGTAATCCCAGGTAATCAGTTCCTATCAAATCTGCAAAATTAACTACCGGTATTCCATTTTTGCATGTGCAAAAGGGATCAGAACGTCCTGTTTTCTGTTGGAAGAGTGTGCAGGTTTGTCCTTTGTTTTGTTTTTTAGGGGGAGGGGGTAAAAGAGAAAATCTTTTCTTTATTTCATCCATAATCTTCTTCAGTAGTAATTAAGTAAGCTTACGCTACCTAAGAGAACTGTTAATACAAGATAAGTGGCATGCCTTTTTTTTTTTGGGTAAAATAAATATGAAGTAAGTCTTTGATTACTTACTACATTGTGGTATCTGTAACTTGCTTTCAAAATGCTAAAAATGGTGAAGTATAAGATGTAATATGAAAGGCTCATTTGATCATCATAAACAGGGGAAATCAGGATTTTTCATTTGGTTTTCAACAACTTTTTATTTATTTATTAACGTAGGCAGAACCAAGTCTTGTGTTTAATAAGATACACTTTTTCCAATTTGCAAGCCAAACATAAAACTACAATGAAAACAAGAGTGACTAAACTCTTGACATCAGCTGTCAGAAAAATATTTTGGGGAGGTTCATGTGTAAGTATGGTGCCAATTTCTTAATCTATCGGGCTCTTTTATCATATTTCTACCTAGATATGCATCTAGCTATGCACATCTGCCCACCCTTGGAGCAGGCAGACTGAAACATACCTTGCCAAGATTATAAACTGGCTGTGGATTCTGAGCACAGTTCAAAATACTGTTTTTGATCCTTAGGGTGTATTATACTTACCTAATAGCAGCTACAGTGCATATATATATAATATAGCACTGTTTATAAAATCACTATGGCTGCACTTACTGAGTGGTGAGGAAAGTGCAGTCTGCAGAGGCTCAGAGGAACCCTCTACTTATTGCTTGAAATGTTTTCAGCATCCCAAACAGGTTCTGGGGAGGTTCGTATTAAAGGTCAATTTTAGTCCTCGGAAGCATAAGTCCAGGGCTCAGGAAGAGTTCTTAAGATGCATGCATGGCTGGTAGTCCCTGGTATTGTGTAATATATTAATCTCTCTGCACAACAGTTCAAAAAACAATGATGAAAAATGGAATAATATTCAGAGAAGGATCACAAACATGATAAAAGGTCTGTGAGGGTAGTGAAATAGGAAAGAAAGTTGAAGGAATTAGGTATGTTTAGCATGGGGTGGGGGAAAGAAAGGATGATGATTAAAGGAGTCTATGTTGACATCTTTTGAAATACCGGTACTTAAAAAGGTGTCAGAAAGGGGAGGCAGAAAAACGTTCCCCATCTCCAGTGAGGATAGGGCGAAAAAGCAGTGGATTTAAACGGCAAATTTAGATGAAATGTTACAGAAACATTCCGGACACTTCCAGATGTGGCTGTTAAGCGCTCTGAATCATGACATTTGGAGATCTGTTACTCACAGGTTCTGGATGTTAATGCTGCTGGCTCAGATGGCTTAGCAGGAATAACAAAGGAAACAGATACTGTGGCTCCGAATTCATGTGGGGGAAAATATCTCTGCTTGGGGGAAAAATATTGTGTACTTTCTGGGCCATCGCTCCTGCTTTTGGCGGTGGCATCTGCGAGTGGTCAGTGGTGCAATGAGTCTCCCTTGCAGCAGAATCTCCCTTGGTGGCGGCGGTTCATAAGAAAGTGATGTTAGATACAGGGCATATTGCTCAGTTTTCCTTAGCTCCTCTTCCTCATGTGTGAACGCTTTCCAATTCACTCTCTACAAGCAGAACTTGGAAGACTACTGATCATCACACCCAAAGCACACTAAGGGTGGCACGCAGAATTCCAAATTCCACATACTCCAGCTGGGTAGGATGAGCTGGAATCACTCTACTCATTTAAAGAACATGTGCACATGCACATGTGTGTGCGCGCACATGCACACACACAGAGCAGATGGGCTGTGTGCAGTGGCCTTTACTGTAACTTCCAACTATGAAGTCAGTGCTCAAGAAATGTTGCATGCACATAGGTAGGTTGGAACATTCTCCATAAGTTTTAAGCCTATGGCGATGGGTCATGGAATAGCACTGTTAAGTCCCCCAAGCCCCCATCCAGTCAGGGTTGCTTTATCATTTGCAAATAACAGTCGGCGTGCCTTTGTGTGTGTCACATTTTGCTATGTTCAGCAGTCATGTGTTGAAAGAAGACCTGTACAGTGGTACCTATGGTTACGTACTTAATTCGTTCCGGAGGTCCGTTCTTAACCTGAAAACGTTCTTAACCTGAGCACCACTTTAGCTAATGGGGCCTCCCACTGCCACTGCGCCCCCGCTGCCCGACTTCTGTTCAAAGCAAAGTTCTTAATGCGAGGTAATATTTCTGGGTTAGCAGAGTCTGTAACCTGAAGCGTATGTAACCTGAAGCGTCTGTAACCCGAGGTACCACTGTATATTGTAGTGATCTCTGCTGTGGGACACATAACAACTCCATAGGCTCCCTGTGAGCAGTGGTGTAGTGTGTATGGAGCCCACACAGATGGTTGCCCTGGGCGCAAAATTGTTGGGGCACAAAATTTCAACTCCTGGTGCTGTCTCAATACAGCTGCACGATTCTGTTGCTGCGCTCTGTTGAAAACAGCTTCTCCATGCAAACCAGGATGTGACCTCTCCCTCCATGGAATGATGTCCCTCCCTCGCTTTCACCCCTCCATGCAGCCCCGGGTGCTGACAACCCATGCTATGCCACTGCCTGTGATTGGAGGATGGAGCATCCTGTCAGGAGAATAGTTGCTGTTGCTGTATTATCTTACAGTTCAACACTCCGTTCACTTGTATGGAAGGAAGTTGTCTGGGAGGGCTAAACTTCCCACTTGCAATGCCAGCAGGTAGTGATTGCTGTTGTTTGCAAGGAAGGTTATGTTGTGCTCACTTTCACATGCTCAGGTTGAAGCACTATCAACACCCCAAAGGAAGGAAGGGAGGGCAGGAATTGTAATTCTGATGATCAGTTAAATTTAGCAGCAGAGCACAATGACAAAGCAATCTGTTTTTTTAATGTATTTAATTGTAGATTTTATTGTTGTTAGCTGCCTCGGGCATTTTGGATGAAAAGGTGGGATATAAATGTAACAAGCTGATATATATGATTCCTTTTTCTTTCTTCCCTTTTTTATTTTAAAAAAGGTCCTTACCTCATCACATTCCCCTAAAGTCATGTAGTACTTGAAATAAATAAATGGGAAATCATATTTTAATTAGTAACAGCAGATTGAGACAGGAAATTTGTAGTTTAACACCTATTTTTTCCTGTCCGTATATGCCTCTGTTAAGCCTATTGCATCATAGCTTATTTGGATTTGTGGGCACCCAAATGAATCTGACTTAATAGCTAATGAGATCTAGTATACTTTTTAAAACCCATCATCTGGGCGCTAAAATAATGAAAGCAAAAATCAGCCTAAAGCATTGTGTGTTTCCTCACTTCCCTGTGCTGCTTAAACATGGATGGATTTTTAATAATTTATTTCTGTGGTTCCTCTCCAGGGAATAGTTGCCAAAGGCTTTTCATTTTGTGTTCGATGCTTGCATTAGAAGCTTACAAAAGATGCACACCCAATTTACGCACGTGCAGAATGGCACACAAAGAGCATCTTTGTGTGTGTGTGTGTGTGTGTGTGTGTGTGTGTGTGTGAAATATGCAAACATAAATCTGGGTTTAGAGTGGGCAAGGGAGAAAGAAAGCTGGCACTGTAAACACTCAGATGAATGTTCCATGGAGGTAAATAGGGCTTGCTTCCATGTAATAACAAGCTAATTTGTGTAGTGTGTAGATGGAGAGCATGCAATGTACAGGTGTATGTCTGGATGTTACTCTGTGGATTTCAAGTTAAACCTGTTCAGGCTTTCATAGATCTGAAGCAAAGCCCAATGGCAAGAACAGCCTTTTCCAAGTTGGTGCCTTCAATATGTTTTGGACTGCAACTTCCACTAGTCCAAGTCAGATATCTTATCCAGAACCTTTAGCCATGAGCCTGATTCTTGAACCTTTAATTTATACAGACCACTGTTGACAGTGCACAAATAAATCCAGGGCAACAATTATTGGAAGAGACCACAATTTTTAATTTTTATTTACATTGGATAGAAGACAGACATAGCTAGCAGTACCACTGCCAGACTACTGAAGGCAGGCACTGGCTATGTCCTTTGGTGTAGCAGATTTTAAGAAAGAAAATATGCACAATAAGTATAATATTCAAATAAATGTATGTGCGTTTGTGAGTGCTTTAGTAGTTTAAAAGATACACACTGAAGCTGTGAAAGATCTTCCATAAGTTGCGGGTGCAGCTTTTTAACCCAGCAGGGCTCTTAACCAAAGCCATCAGTTCAGGGATCCCTGTGTTTATACACCTTTTCCACTCAGTTTTCTTCCCTTAAATTCCAACTCATTCTAGTAGGTGAGAACACCAAATTCCAAATTCTGAAGAGTGAAGGGTCTAGCATTTGCCTAGTCCAGGCATGTCCAACAGGTAGATCGTGATCTACTGGTATATCACTGGACGTCTGTGGTAGATCACTGGTAGATCACTGGCTCCCCCCAAAGAAACTCAGCAACTTTGGCTCCCCTAAAAAAAGCTCTACATCTTTGCCCCGAAGCCCCCAAAACAGGGCTTTCCTTGATTAAAAAAAGCTCAACTTTGACCCGAACCCCCCAAAACATGGATGGCTTTCCATCCTAAAAAAAGCTCAACAACCTCGACCTGAACCCTGCAAAAGGGGGTAGATCACTGCCAGTTTTTAACTCTGTGAGTAGATCGCAATCTCTTGGAAGTTGGCCACCCCTGTTCCAGTTTGAAAAATTGGAGTTTCTCTTTGTAGGATTTATTGGGTTTTATATTTTATTTTGGATGCAGATTTTGGTGGAAATGTTGTGAAGTGAGGCAAGAACATCTATATTTGAAGACTGCTGGGAAGTAATGCTATTGCTTTAAGAGAGGGATGCTATGGCCTAGTCCTTACAGATGGTAAAACTACCTATTACATCCACACTTGTCCGTCCGTCCTTCCGTCCTTCCTTCCTTCCTTCCTTAAAAAACTATGCAGCTTCTTATGGTTGCAGCTTGATTGGTGTGTGTGTGTGTGTGTGAGAGAGAGAGAGGGGGGGGGAGAAAGAGAGGGAGGGAGGGTGTTTAACCCCTTTTCATGCACAATTTTCCTGATCAAAATGCCTCTCTCTGTTGTAAGGAAAGAACTTGGGGAGGTAGCAGCTATGTGTATAAAAAAGACAGAGAGGGAGAGAGAAAGACAGAGATTTTGATTGGGAAAACAACACAGGGGAATAGGTTAGACACACCCTTACCCTGCTGCTGTTTTGATCAAATTGGCAGTCCACTGTGACTGCATTTCATTTAAGGAAAGAGAGATCTCCAGTCAGGGATCTCTCCCACTTAAAATTTACTTTCACCCAAGGGATTAAATCTGCATTGACTGTACAACCTCAAAGTGCAGGAGGGAACTTGCATTAAGAGAAGCAGTCATTGCAAATAGATAACTAGCATGTGAGGGAGAAAGCTAGGATAGATCCATTTCCTTCTGTGTGTGAGGATACACTTATTTCATTTAGGTTTATTTAATAGGGAACTATGGCTAAAAGTGGTGCCACCTCACATGCCAAGTGAAATTAAAACAAATTAAAATTAAAATTTGATATATGGAATTTTTTTTTGCTGGATTTCACACTGTTGTAAAGCATTGCTCTGGCTCTGGTGGGTAGGTAATAAATGCTATTTGAATTGTAAATGATGTTGGGCAGTCATAGTGAATGAATGCTGTGATAAACAGGAATAATGATTGGTAGTTTAACCTATACATGCCTATCTTACAAGGGTTTATTGAGCCAATAATACATATCCTGATATTTGCAGTTGCGAGAACTAATATCAGTACTTACAAATTTTATAGGTAGCTGACCTGTTGTACCACATGAACACCTGTCCTTAGTACAAGTCAGGTCACTATTCCATGTAGCCCAGGCATGTTGAATCTGCCTGGCAGTAACTTCCCAAGGCACCAGACAGATGTTTTCTCCTGCCCTCTTACCTATTTTTCCTCCCTGAATATCTATAATAATAATAATAATAATAATAATAATAATAATAATAATAATAATAATAATAATAATAATTTATTATTTATACCCCACCCATCTGGCTGGGTTTCCCCAGCCACTCTGGGCGGCTTCCAACAGAACATTAAAATACAATAATCTATTAAACATTAAAAGCCTCCCTAAACAGGGCTGCCTTCAGATGTCTTCTAAAGGTCTGATAGTTGTTGTTCTCTTTGACATCTGAAGGGAGGGCATTCCCTCTGCCTGGTTCCCTGTAACTTGGCTTCTCGTAGTGAGGGAACCGCCAGAAGGCCCTCGGCACTGGACCTCAGTGTCCGGGCAGAACGATGGGGTTGGAGATGCTCCTTCAGGTATACTGGACTGAAGCCATTTAGGGCTTTAAAGGTCAGCACCAACACTTTGAATTGTGCTTGGAAACGTACTGGGAGCCAATGTAGGTCTTTCAAGACCGATGTTATGTGGTCTCGGCGGCCGCTCCCAGCATATTTGCTTTTTGGTCCCCACATTCTTTGGATCATCACCTTGCAGAGGTTGCATGAAACTTTTTGTTTAGATACCCAAAGGACCCACTCTGCTTAGATTTTGTCCCAGGGCGATAGGAGACACAAATTATGCCACAATTTAGCTTTCCAGCTACCCACACCCCCTGCCCTCTTACCTGAGATACCTTTTAAATCAAAGGAAGCCAGGAAATGCATCTGATATGTTCTGCATGCGCCATACGTGTTCTGCCGCTGGGCCACAATCTCTCTTCCACTTTTTTTGTGTCTCAGTAGTTTAGGTTCCGATTAGAGGTGTGTATTTTTTGCCTGAGAATAGAAACAACTTGAATTGCATGCAGCCCTGCCTCTCACAGTCTTTTCACCAGTAACAAGAATATATGTTCAAGAAGAAAACTTTCCCCTCAAGGCTTTCCCAAGTCAAGTCCTTACATGTGCAAGGACTACCCCCCCCCCGCCAGAAAAGAGAGAGTCATCTTTACAGGTAGATCTGGAGATTCTTTGTACATGCAATGCAAAATACTTCCTCCTGCAGATGAAAATTTGTTTCTTACTTTTTGAGGCCACCTGCTGTTTTTACTGTCAGGGCTTCCAAGCCTATCGTATGCCCTTCATTCCTATTATGGAGTCATCACTTGTCATAGACTGAATTTTCCAAAAATGCATAAGCATGAGCGAAAGTATCTTCAACCAACAAAAAGGATTCATGTTTGTCTGTCTTTGGAATTGTTTGATGGCTTTTCTTTTTTGCTTTTCAAAAACTGGGAGGGAAGACTCGACTGACATTTTCTAATAACGAAAGTTTCCACAAGGAACAGATTTCTTTATTGCCAAGATATAATGGGTGTTTTTCTTTTCTTTCATATATATATATATATAATGTGTGTGTGTGTGTGTGTGTGTATTTTAAGAGAGACCCTTCACTTCAGCATTATAGTTTTTAAAAAAGTGGTTACACCCTACAATGCAGTATTCGTTAAGCAATTAAGTTACTGACAGGCTTTTTACATTATTTACCATGATGAAAATATATGTTTACTCAACCCGAGTACAAATCAACATGAGGAGGCAGAAGTTCAGAGTAAATTTGACTAATGATGTTGTGTTTTCATCCTTGGAAATAAGAGGGTGGGAAAAAGCCTTCCTGCTTTTGATGCTGTTTTGTCTCTGCTGGAAGGGATCCGAAATGATCCAAGCTGTCATGTGAGAGCTCAGTGAAGCTGAGATCCCCCTTGATTGCATCTGAATGCCGCTCTCAGATAACTACTGCCTTCCAAATAGAAATATGGCACACAACACTTCGGGATGTTTATTGAATGGTGATTTCGCTTTTCAGATATTAATGTTCTCACTTATAAATGGTTAAAACAAGACACGACGGAGAGGAATGGAAACTCTGAAATCAAGGCCATTTTAGTTTGATGTTTGACCTACAAAATTGATAAGTTCTGCCTATAATATCCAAATCTTCCAATCAAAGCTGTTAATGATCTATGGTTTCCTTGCAGACTCTTTCCAGGTTTTCTGATCATGGGGTCTTTGAAGTTTCAAAAGTCCTGTGTGTTCCAAAGTTATTCAACACCTGCATCCTCAGTGGTGGATCCATTATGCGTGAGCATCTTGATCATTCTTTAAGACATGTTTTCTTTTTAAGTTGTTCTGTTTTTGAAAGATGAGTTTGCCTATACATGTGGGGGGATATGAATATTTGGCAAAGTGTAGAAGACCCTGTTAAATGTATCAAGGGAGCTTTCTTTGTAGAGCAAAATATGTTACATAACTAAGAAATTAGAAGGAAATTCACTTCTACTCATCAAAGCTAAACCAAAGTACTGGTCCTTTGATAAGAAACTGACACAGATAACCAGATCATCACCGGTGTCCTTGAAGTTCAGATAAGCTTCTGTGCAGTAGATGAAGGTTTTTAAGTGTAACATTGTCTGGGAGAATACTGGTGTTTACATTGTACAGAGTAACTGAGGTCCAGAAAGTAGTATATGATTTATTGCACAGGGCCAAAGAATTTATGCTGAGCCAAAAGCCAGCAAGTTCAAATGAAACCTTTTGTATGAAAGTGGCAACAAAAAGCAGACTGCATTGTTGCCAGTGTGTGGCTAAACTTGATACACATCTTAACTAACTAACTAACTAACTAACTAATTTTCAGGATTTATATCCCACCTTGTCCCCAAAGGGTAAAGGATGGGTTACATCAATAACAACAGATACTAGTGGCAAAACGAAATACAGGGCATATATACTAAAATTTCTAATACTGTAGCTTACAAAATGTATTTGTGAGTCACTGTTAAAGATACATTTTGCTTCAGTGGGAGAGAGAGCAGTTATTACTGTTCCTAGGGATGCATGTGAAAATAGGTTATGTATTCTCTTGTGACTTTGAATATGTCTTTTCCCCACATGCGGAAAAATAACTGTATGTGTGCAATTTTGAGGGTAAAAATGGCAGGATGGAAAGGAGTCAAACAGTCATCTTCTATTCTCTGGTAACTCTTCCATTCTAGTCTGTAGCCACCCCAAGACTCCTTTTCAGGAAAACAAATAAGCAAAGAAGGGGAATAAATCTTGGTGTTATGTCTAGTTTGGCCATTGCGTTCAGCAATGTTGCAAATAACACCTAATGGCATACCTAGAAGTAATACTTAGACTTTGACTGCAATTGTAAACCCATGTACCTGAAAATAAATGTCTGTGTGTGCCCAGTCTAGTACAGGGTTATAATTAAGCACTTGTGGTCCAAGGTAATAAAAACTTACTCCATTGTTACATGTTTAGGTTCCTGGTGTCGCTGACCTTCATGGACTTGCAGAAATAGAAGAACGGGAAAAAGTAAGGCTACCTGTGGTGTAATTAGAATTATGATCTGTCCCATTGACAATGATTTCCATTTAAGCATTATTAAAATCTTAATAGAGAATATGCTTTCAGTCTAACTGGAACTGGGCAATTTATTCTTAAATTGCACTATAATATGTATGCTTCGTTTTTCAAAAGAGCTGTGCCTTCTGGGAAACCTAGAACTGATTCCAACTATCTGTCTTAAGTACATCCAAGAAATGTTTGCATGAAACTAGATGCCGGAAGCCAGAAGGCCTTTCATAGGCACACTTGTGTGATGAGTCGTCTCCTCCTTGTCACAAAGTTGCATCATTTTTGGCTATGGCCTGAGTATTTTTGGAATGCAGCATTAAGAAGAAATAATTGGCCAATCCTGAATTTTAGCCAAGAGTTCTGAACTCCTACCTAACTCTTGTCTTTCTTCTTCAAATTTGTCATTTCAATCTGCCAGCGTTTCAGTCTTCCAGCCCGAATTCTTTCTATGCAATTTAATAAAGTACTTTTTTGGGGGTAGTAATATCCCAAATGTGTTTTGGAAAATTGTATGGAAAGTCTTGTAGAAGGCATATGAGTAATTGTGCTCACAACATGTCTGGCAAACATATTGGGGAATAATCAATTAAGTTTTACTCAGAGTAGACTCATTGAACATGACTAAGTTAGGCTCATTGGTTTCAATGGTTGCATTCTGAGTAAAGTGTATTTAAATACCACTCATTGTGTGTATGAAGATGCTTTAATCTTCAGGGCAAGAACCCATTAATCACCTGGAACAGCTCTGTTACATAACACAGGGATAAGCTTAATTCATGTTTCTACAGTGTATTCCTATGTGCAGGTCCTCTTGTGTTCAATGGGGATTACATTATTGTTATTTAAAAATTTTGGTCACCTTTTTCAAAAAGTCCAAAGGCAACTTGCAGAAATATACAATGTATAAAATAAATATTTTAAAATAAAAATTATAAACGTATACATTTTGTACGTTTAAAACCAATAAATTTGTTGTTGTTGTTTAGTTGTTTAGTCGTGTCCGACTCTTTGTGACCCCATGGACCAGAGCATGCCAGACACTCCTGTCTTCCACTGCCTCCCGCAGTTTGGTCAGACTCATGTTGGTAGCTTCGAGAACCCTGTCCAACCATCTCGTCCTCTGTTGTCCCCTTCTCCTTGTGCCCTCAATCTTTCCCAATATCAGGGTCTTTTCCAGGGAGTCTTCTCTTCTCATGAGGTGGCCAAAGTATTGGAGCCTCAGCTTCAGGATCTGTCCTTCCAGTGAGCACTCAGGGCCGATTTCCTTCAGAATAGATAGGTTTGATCTTCTTGCAGTCCATGGGACTCTCAAGAGTCTTCAGCACCATAATTCAAAAGCATCAATTCTTCGGTGATCAGCAACAACAAATCCATATAATACTAAAAACGTGCACCCCATAAATATCAACAAAATCAAATGTGTGCATGGTTAAGTGCAGCCTTAGTATTCTAGATGAATTGGGCTACCAAGGAAGTCTCTTATTTTTAGACTGTCACAAAAGTGTGACACTATTGTGTACACCTGTGAAACTGGAACAGAACAACTCCCCAACTGAAAAGCTGAATATTGTGTTATTATTATTTATTGAATTTATATACTGCCCTATAACTGGGGGTCTCAGGGTGGTAAGACTCTCTGAGACTTTTGAATGTATAAAGTGATATAAAGTCTAATAAATCAAATTAAAATTAAGTAGAATAAATAGAAAAGAATCTGTGGACCAGGTAAGAAACAATATTTCAAGTTCACAGAGGTAGACAAACTTAGCAGGAATGATGAGCGAAGGAGGAGATGCCACAGATTTGCTTCTGCCTACTCACAGCGATTACAATAGAGAAATGCCAAGCTGAATATAAGTTTGTGCGCATGCACATTTACTGGATAGTTGGTTGTACTTTGAAACAATGCATTGTAGCTCAGTGGTAGAGAAACTTACTGGAATGCAGAAGGTCTCAGATTCAATCCTGTCATCTCCAGCCCTTGTCCCAGAGAGCTCCTGAACTAGGTGGAACAATGGCCTGATTCAGTAGAAGGTAACTTCCTATGTTGCTATGATTCACTTACGGCTTTTAAGCATGAAAGCCAAAGCTGTACTAATTCCCAGCTGTGAATAATGCAGATTAGATACTCATTAAATTAACATTGATAGCCTATCTGATGGAAACATCATTGCTGGATTAGTGTTGTTGCACTAAATCAGAAGGGCAGGGTTGGGAGCACAGTTTCGTGGTTTCTTTCTTTCTTTCTTTCTTTCTTTCTTTCTTTCTTTCGTGTAAAGTGCAATGATTATACACAGCAAAGATTTCTGGGAACATCTCACCCACGATTCTCTAACATGTGATCTAGTGAGTACAGTTACCATGTCATGATTCAGATGCACTGAATCAAATCATTTAAATCCCAACAAAAATCATGTGTAAAGGTGCTGTCATTCAAGAAAAGAGTGCAGTACAACCATCCCTTTGCACAGGTAGAATTAAGAGTCCATGGATGCTTAATGTATTAAGAGTGCAGAATACAAGCAATGCCAGCAACATGATATATGCATCAATATATGCATTTTCCCCATTCTTAATTAAGACGGGCGCAAGTGGTGCATAATAAGGTTGCAAAATAAACCTTGAAAGTGAGAACCTTGACAGCTGTCAGTTATTGGCTTTGTAATACACTACACTGTTCATGGAATCTAATTAGTTGAACTTGGCTCAGTGGAACTGAATCAGAAGGCCCATGTGCAATGTTGCTGCTTACCAAAATAATAAATTACCATCCTAAATTGCATCACACTAACTGTGTAGCCATATTATATTTCAGGATTATTTCTGCTACTGTTCCCCTTACTTATGCTTGATTTATGAAAGAGTATTAATCATATCTCAACACACAGTGGAAGATGGGATTGTGATGACATAAACACTTGATTTGGGCAGTGATTTTTTAAATGTGAAAATAAAACATGGAGTCAGAACCTCAGTTGGTTGTATATTGTTGTAGCTCCACTGCAGATCATTATTTTATGTAACTGTCTTGAGAGTGACTATAGAATCATAGAACTGTAGCATTGGAAGCCAATCTGAGGGTCATCTAATTCAACCCCCTGCAATTCAGGAATTTCAACTAAAGCATCCATGACAGATGACCATCCAACCTCTGCTTAAAAACCATCTTCCAAGGGAGTCCATTCCACTGTTGAACAGCTTTTACCACCAGAAAGTTCTTCCTGATGTTTAGCTGGAATCTCCTTCCTTGTAATTTGAAGCCATTGGTTCAGGTCCTACCTTCCAAAGCAGGACAAAACAAGCTTGCTCCACCTTCCATGTGACAACCCTTTAGATATTTGAAGATGGCTATTGTTGTGTTTCCTGGACAGCAAGCAGTTAACACCATCGTTCTGATTCTGGGAACTCTGCCAAGGTATCCAGGCAACTATCATTTGTCTGAGAGAAGGCGAAGTTGGTTTTTTTTTCCCCTTGCCGAGTAGTGTATGCTGTAGTGTGCTAGAGTGTGTATCGTAGCTATGGAGCTTGACTCCTCAGGTTTTCTTTTGTTTGAGAGTCAATAAATATGTAGTTTAGAAGCAACTGTCTGGACCTCAGTTATTCCAGACACAGAGAAGCAGACCTAAAATTGCCAACATAGGCGCTGCGCGATTCTGCTGAGTGAGAGAGAGAGCCGGCACAACGGAAGTGTGGCTGGACACCATTGCGGAGCCAGGGCTCGTTAAGGAGATTTATGGCTGCTCCGTGTAGCAGTCCAACGAAGAAGAAAGACTCCACTATGGCTACACTCTCACATTTATCACAGGTTATGGAAGCGCCATTAAGAGATAGCACGGCTTTGTTGGCAAAGCGTCCTGAAGTGATTTATGGCCAGGACGGGAGGTCTGTGTGTCTGCTGCAGCCGGCAGCATGAAAGCCCAGCTGGAGGACTGCTTTGTGCAAGCTTTGAGGCATAAAGCAGGGAAACCTCGCTGGTGAAGAGGAGCCGTTTCCTGGAGCTGGGAGCTGAGAGGCAAGTGCTGAGTTTGCAGCCACGTGAGTTACCTCAAGCCCCAGGGGGGAGATGGCAGAATCCCATGAGAACTTTACACCGCCCTTCCCCAGGCTAAATGGGAGGAATTGGGCTGACTGGTCGCGAAAGATGAAGGTCCTCTTAACTGCTAAAGATTTGTGGACTTGTACTGAGGCCCCACCAGTGCAAGACCCTGCTGCTGAAGCAGCTGAGGCCAAGAAGAAAGACGAGAGAGCTACTGCTCACTTAGTCATGGGCATTGAGGAAGAGCAGATGGTGCACATAGACGCTGCCACCAACGCCCACGAGATTTGGGGGGCTCTCCAACGTGTGTTCCAGAGAGATACAGCGGGTGCACGCATTCACACCACCAGGCAGCTGTTTGAGCAACGTTTGCAACCTGGAGGCTGTGTGCGTGAGCACACCAACAAGATGTTGGCAATCTTCAACCGTTTGAGACAGCTGCAGGTTCCATTTACGGAGGAACAGAAAGTTTACATTTTGCTTAGTTCGTTGGACCCCAGTTTTGAGACGCTTTCTCTCACTCTGGAAGCCTTGCCAGCAGCACAACTGAGCATTGATTATGTATCGGGGAGGCTGCAGGATGAACAGGATAGGAGAGAAAGAGAGAAAGGAAAAGCTGTTAAGGGGGGTTGCTCTTTGCCCAGGAGTGGGGGTGCAGAGGCTGCTGAGAGCTCTGTTAAAGCTCTTGCAGTGAAGAAATGTTTTGGCTGTGGGTCAGATAAGCATCTAATCCGGGACTGCAGCCAAGAAAACTTCAAAGCTGGTTTCCATGGCAACCGCCAGAGGAAAGGGAGACCACGTCGTGGAAGGAAAGCATCGTCCAGAGAAGGCAGAGAAGATAAAGCAGCTGCATACGCTTTCGTTGGAAAGACTGTTGCCAGCCCCAAGCTACGTTGGATTGTGGACAGTGGTGCCAGTAGGCATCTAGCGCCACCTGGCAGTCAGTTGCGGAACTGCAGGACGATCCAAGATGCTACCACAGTCACTTTGGCAGATGCAACCACTAAATCTGTCACCAAAGCTGGTGTTTTTTATATGCCTTGTCTGAATGATGACATTGATGTGTTTGTTTTAGATGGCATGAAGTATGGCTTACTTTCTGTTTCAGCTTTAGACCTTGCAGGTTATATGGTCAGTTTTGGTAACCAGGTATGCACCATCTCCAAAGGTGGAGAGCAGTTGGTCCAGGTGAGAGGCCATGATGGGGTGTACATACTGGAAACTGAAAACAGCGCCACAGCGAGGGCGCAGGGTGCTGAAACAGGTAAAAACAGTTTTGAGACGGCACACGCGCATTGTGCCAACAAACCCACGCACGATCAATGTTTACACTTGTGGCATCGCAGGTTTTCGCACGCCAATTGGGGGTACGTGCGCAAGCAGGTAGAGTGCACTGAGGGTTGTAAAATGAAGGAGTGCACTAAATTCCTAGACTGCCGAGCTTGCAAGAGATCGAAGGTGCATTCTTGCAGTTACCCAAGGTCAGACAGGGTGGCCAACCAGGCGTTTGAGCTGATTCACGCCGATCTGTGTGGACCAATGCAGGTTCCCAGCATAGGCCATGCCCGCTTTGTACTATGTCTGATCGACGATTATTCTCGCGCCGGCTGGATTTTCCCGCTCAGGGACAAGGGGCAAGCGGCGAAAGAGATTAAGGAATGGGTGGAGGCAGTAGAGGTGGAATTTGGCACCAAAGTGAAATCTTTTCAGACCGACCGAGGCACTGAGTTTACTTGTGCAAAGTTGCAGGATTTCTTTCGTGCCAAAGGCATTAAGCATAGAAAAACCTCTCCTTACGCTCCCCAGGAGAACGGGGTTGCAGAGCGCAGGAACAGAACCCTGCAGGAGGCAGTTGATGCTATTTTGTTTGATTCGGGTCTGCCAAAATTCTTCTGGGCCGAAGCATGGAAAACTGTATGTCACACTTTGAACAGGACATACAACTCTGTGGTAGGGACCACGCCCTATTTTCTTCTCTACGGAAAGAAGCCCAAGGTGCACTACTTCCGTACCTTCGGGGCAGAGGCCTGGGTCCTGATACCCCGGCAGTTACGTAGAAAGGGCAGCCCGAGGTCACAGAAACTGATTTTCTGCGGCTATGACACAGGGTCGAAAGCCTGGAGATTTGCTCATCCGAGTGGAAATCGTTCTCGGGTGGTGATCAGCCGCAGCGCAGAGTTTTGTGAGCAAGATGGCTGGAAGAGGATTCATGGCAATCCTGAAGTGCTCACAGACTTATTCAGCGGTCTTGACTACCAGGATCAGTCAGGCACACCCACTGGTGGTGCTGATGGTGGTCAACCTGCTGGTGTTTCGGGCCACGATTCCGAACACGACCAGGGTGCAGTGCCAGAGGGGGCAATCCCTAAGACTCAGGTGAAGTCTGATCCCAGCAGCGCACCCATGTCTCCAAGGGAGACAAGAGCTAGGAGACAGAAGCGCAGTAGGTCTCCACGCTCACCTTCAGGCAAGTTCAGTCCAGGAGGGCACAGCAAGCGCAGCAAATCGCTTGGCGGTTCTCCAGATGCCAGGGACTCACAGACTGAGTCCGGCACGTCTGGGTCAGAGGGGGAGTCTCCAGTGGTGCCATGGCGTTCCAAGCGCACCACGAAAGGCAAACCTCCTGACAGGTTCAAAGCCACCACGGTTTGGGCCCATGTTGCTTTGTGCGAACCGGAGAGCTTCGCTGAGGTGCAGAAGTTACCTCAAGCAGAGTCCAGCAAGTGGCAACAAGCGATGGAGAAAGAGCTTAGCGCCATGAAATCGCTTGGAGTGTTCACACTTACAACTCTGCCAGCTGACCAGCAAGCTGTGAGTTGTCGCTGGGTCTATAGGTTGAAACCCACTGCAAGTGGAGAGCCACAATACAAAGCGAGATTGGTGGCCAGAGGGTTCAGCCAGAGACCAGGAGTGCATTACTCACAAGTTTATGCACCCACATCCCGCAGTGAGACCATGAGGTTACTGCTAGCAGTAGCAGCACAGAGAGGTGCTGAGGTTGCACATTTCGACATCGACGTCGCCTACCTGAACTCACCGCTGCAGGAGGAAATCTACATGCTACCTCCTCCAGGGTTTGAAGGCGATAGTCCAAATTTGGTTTGGAGACTACACCGTTCCATTTATGGCTTGAGACAATCAGCCAGAAACTGGAATATTTGTCTCAACCAGGCTCTGGAGAAGCTAGGCTTCAGGAAGAGTCGTGCAGACAGTTGTTTGTACCTAAAGGGTTCAGGTCAGCAACAAGAATTGGCATTAATTTTTGTCGACGACATTGTCCTTGTTGCTAGTACAAACAAACAGGTGCAGGAGTTTGCAAGTAAGCTGAGGCAGCACTTCAAACTCAAGGAGTTGGGTCCTGTGAGCATGTATCTAGGGGTTCACATTCACAGAGACCAAGATGGCAGTTTTGTACTAAACCAGAGCTCAAAGATTGATCAGTTGCTCAAGAAATTCAACATGGCAGACTGTAAGGGTGTAAGGACACCAATGGAGACATGCTTTGTTAAAGACAATCAGTCTGATGAAAAGAAAGAGTTTGAGCACAAGGAGGTGTATCAATCTGCTCTGGGCAGCCTGCTCTATTTGTCTCAATGGAGTAGACCCGATATTGCATTTGCAGTCAATCTGCTGAGTCGAGAAGCAGCCAAGCCCAGTGTGATGGCCTGGAACGGGATTAAGAGAGTTCTTAAGTATCTGCAAGAAACCAGAGAGTTTAGCCTCACACTGACAGCTCAGGGCAATGAACAGCTTCAATGTTGGGCTGACGCTGATTGGGCTAGCGACTCAGACAGAAAGTCAATATCTGGGATGGTCATAATGTTTGGAGATTCTGTAATTGGCTGGAGGTCCAAAAAGCAAAGTCTGATTGCACTGTCATCGACTGAGGCAGAATTCAGTGCTCTGTCAGAATTGTGTCGTGAGCTTGAATTCTACAAGTGCCTAGTCGAGGATGTGTGTGAGAAGTGTTACCTGCCCATCACCATATGGGAGGATAACCAACCATGCCTGAAATTGGCGGAATCCGGTCAATTCAATGCACGAACGAAACACTTGGATATTCGGTTCAAAAATGTGCATGAGAGTGTTAGGACAAATGTGGTCAGGCTGAAATATTGTCCTAGTGAAAAGAATCTCGCAGACGGTTTCACCAAACCCCTAAGTTTCCAGAAACATGAAGGTTTCTGTGAGGGATTGAACATGGGTTGAGATGTATATATGTATACCCAGAATTGCGAACGAGAGGGGGTGTTGTGTTTCCTGGACAGCAAGCAGTTAACACCATCGTTCTGATTCTGGGAACTCTGCCAAGGTATCCAGGCAACTATCATTTGTCTGAGAGAAGGCGAAGTTGGTTTTTTTTTCCCCTTGCCGAGTAGTGTATGCTGTAGTGTGCTAGAGTGTGTATCGTAGCTATGGAGCTTGACTCCTCAGGTTTTCTTTTGTTTGAGAGTCAATAAATATGTAGTTTAGAAGCAACTGTCTGGACCTCAGTTATTCCAGACACAGAGAAGCAGACCTAAAATTGCCAACATAGGCGCTGCGCGATTCTGCTGAGTGAGAGAGAGAGCCGGCACAACGGAAGTGTGGCTGGACACCATTGCGGAGCCAGGGCTCGTTAAGGAGATTTATGGCTGCTCCGTGTAGCAGTCCAACGAAGAAGAAAGACTCCACTATGGCTACACTCTCACATTTATCACAGCTATCATATCTCTTCTCAGTCTCCTTTTCTCTAGGCTAAACATACCCAACTCCCTCAAACGTTGCCCACAAGGTTTGATTTCCAGACCCTTAATCATCTTGGTTATCCTCCTCTGCATATGTTTCCACTTATTAATATATATCTTTTTTAAATTGGGGCACCTGGAACTGGACATGGTTCTCCAGGTATGATCTGACCAAGACAGAATAGAGCAGGACTATTACTTCCCTTGATCAGGGCATTATACTTCTGTTGATGCAGCCTAGAATAACTTTGACTCATGTTAAGCTTGTGGTCTGCTAAGACCTCTAGATCCTTTTTGCATGTCCCAATGGCAAGGCCAGTGTTCTCATCTTGTATTGGTGCAGCCAGTTAATCCTGCCTAAGTGCAGGTCCTTAGATATGTCCCTGCTGAAATTCATTTTGTTAGTTTTCCCAGTTCTCCACTCTGCTAAGGTCATTTTGAATCCTGATTCTGTCTTCTGCAGCATTAGCTACCCCTTGGCGTCATCTGCACATTGGATGATCATCCCATCAATTCCTTGGCAGAATTTTAAAATGGCAGGGTTTATTGATCAAAATAGGTATCTGCATATTCTAGGAACCTTGTGGGTCTTCAGAGGCTGTTCTGGATTTCCTTAATAAGACTATAAATGGGGGTGGGGGCACAATACCATTGTACTGGAAGAAGCAAAGATCACCAATATTGAAGCAATGATTCTTCAACATCAACTTCGTTGGATTGGTCATGTTGTGCGGATGCCTGATTATCATCTTCCAAAGCAACTACAGTGGTACCTTGGGTTACAGATGCTTCAGGTTACAGACGCTTCAGGTTACAGACTCCACTAACCCAGAAATAGTACCTCGGGTTAAGAACTTTGCTTCAGGATGAGAATAGAAATAGCATGGCGGCAGCGCGACGGCAGCGGGAGGCCCCATTAGCTAAAGTGGTACCTCAGGTTAAGAACAGTTTCAGGTTAAGAACGGACCTCCAGAACGAATTAAATTCTTAACTCGAGGTACCACTGTACTCTATTTTGAACTTAAAAATGGAAAGCGTAATGCTGGTGGTTCAACAAAAGAGGTTTAAAGACTGTCTCAAGGCAAATTTTAAAAAATGTGGTATAAACACCAACAATTGGGAAACACTTGCCTGCAAGCACAAGACACATAGACATCATGGTGATGGTGTTTCTGATCAACCAGGGCATTACTGACTGAAAACTAATGCCTTCTAATACACCACAGAATTCTCTGCCATGTAGAATAAGGAATCACACCGTGGTTCCTTATCATACAAACCTATGTAGAATTGGTTCCACAAAGACAGAAAGTGTGATCTATCACAACGAATGTTCTATGGATACTTAATATATATAAAGAATAGTTTCTCATGCCAAGTATCAGCTCTTTATCCTAGTAAACATATTGTGGTTGGGAAAGAAATACATACATCTATATTCTCAAAGGAAATACTAATCTGATTACTGTTGTTGAATTTAACTCTCCGTTAAAAGAAAGACAAAGTGGTATTATTCTCTCTAAGATATAGCAACCAAATAAAGGCTCCTTCTTTTTCAATGCAATTTTCTAAATAATGAGGTAAACATTAATCTCTGCTAAGATCTTCACTGCTCT
Source organism: Darevskia mixta (assembly GCA_034641385.1). Taxonomy (NCBI): domain Eukaryota; kingdom Metazoa; phylum Chordata; class Lepidosauria; order Squamata; family Lacertidae; genus Darevskia; species Darevskia mixta. The sequence goes on from JAWWNH010000063.1 coordinate 5,316,322, forward strand.
GGGATGATCCAGAATGATTGGGAACCCCCCCCCCCCATCTCTATTAGCAACAGTTATCTGTGCTTTTTGGTGGTATAATGCAATCAGAATATTGCTCTTCGCAGCAATTTGTAGACAGGTTAAGTAAATTAAATCACTCAATGTCTCTTTTTTTAACAGCTCTAAAGTTAAAAGTAATCTGCAAAGAAAATACACAGTTTCAATTGGTTTGTAATATGTGTTAATGATCTTTGGTAAAAATTTCTGATAACACACTACAATTCCCTCAGGGACAGGCTTGTGAATAAGTGGATTTTTTTTTAATAAAAAAAGTCTGAAATATCATTAGCTAGTGATTTCTTTGAAATAAAAAAAGCTGTTAAAGAATAAATTGCTTAGGTATACAAATGAAAAGGACAATCTTTTTATGGATAATATATGTTGCCACTATGTATTCTGTTGTACAAGGAAATAGTTGAAAATCTGACTTGATACAAGGAACGCAGTATCAACCCATGGATACAATATTGGTTTTACTGTTTAACATGTTTTAGGCAGAAATCCTGGGAGTAAGTGTCACTGAACTCAATGGGACTTACCTCTGAGCAAATATGCATAGGATTGCAGTTAGCCATGTTGCCATCATTGCTTTTTAAAAAAGGCTAGCCTGGGGAATAGTTTTTATTCTTTAGCTATAATGCAACAGAGACAAGTGTAATGTTGAATTTCAGCTGCCTGACAAAGACTTTCTTATTTCAGCAGGTATTTCAGCAGGTTTGTATGATGAATTTTAATTGTTCTTATTCTCTTCTAGGAATAATTGTTCTTATAATTGTTCTTACAAACATGTTTGTTTATACCACTTAGAAATTCTAAATATTAACTGGAATATATTATATATTGATTCATTATATTAATATCTTATATTTAATAATAATAATAATAATAATAATAATAATAATAATAATAATACAATAAATGTATGAAAGAGGAGTCCTAGCCAGATGTCAAATTCATCTAAATGCAGAAGATCCCTGGTTCAATCTCTGGCATCTCCAGGTACGACTGGGGAAGTTTTTGAAAATCTGGAGACCTGTTACCAATCAGTGTAGGTAATACTGAGATCGACCAATGGTCTGATTCAGTATAAGGCAGCTCCCTATTTTCATAGCAGTAGAAGAAACAGACTTTATTCTGTTTATTAACCAGTACTTAAGCCCAGACTAAATGCATTCCTTAGCTATTTCATGCAGAAAGTTGTTCTGACTAGAGCAATCAGGCTTAAAGGTCAACACATGCCACTCTTTTATGAAACAAGAGGCCCCAGCATGTAGACCATCCAAGGATCTTTTAACTGCTTTGTTCAGAGTCTGAATCTTAGGCATTAAGTGCAAATACATAAATTGTTCAGACTGTGGCTGGAATCCACCCAGCACTCATGGGAAAATGTGGCGTGACCTCTTAGAGGAGTGGTGGCCAAACTTGGCCCTCCAGATGTTTTGGGACTACAGTTCCCATCATCCCTGACCACTGGTCCTGTTAGCTAGGGATGATGGGAGTTGTAGTCCCAAAACATCTGGAGGGCGGAGTTTGCTTGTGCCTGGGAAAGATGCTGCACTGATCTTAAAGCTGTTTCCACATAATCTCCTATAATCAATCAGTTATGGAGACTGTGATGCATACACATGGATCTTTGCCCATAGAGGGACATAACTCAGCATCTGAATTTGCTGTAAATACACGATGTTTATCCTACACACACACACACACACACACACACACACATGCAGAGAGAGAGAGAGAGAGAGAGAAGAAGAAGAAGAAGAAGAAGAAGAAGAAGAAGAAGAAGAAGAAGAAGAAGAAGTGGAGTTTGGATTTGATATCCCGCTTTATCACTACCCGAAGGAGTCTCAAAGCGGCTAACATTCTCCTTTCCCTTCCTCCCCCACAACAAACACTCTGTGAGGTGAGTGGGGCTGAGAGACTTCAGAGAAGTGTGACTAGCCCACGGTCACCCAGCAGCTGCATGTGGAGGAGCAGAGACCCAAACCCGGTTCCCCAGATTACGAGTCTACCTCTCTTAACCACTACACCACACTGGCTCTCTTCTGCTGCAATATATGATGGAATGCCTTTCTTTCGCACCCACCTCCTTGCATCCTCCTTAGCATCCTAAATATAGGATCTTTAAAAATCAATTTCTGAAAAATCCCACTTTTAGGATGTGGTTTAAATTACAAAAAAGACATTAGTGAACGACATGCTGATGTATCCTAGCCAGAGAAAGCCATTTTAGGAAAACAAAAAAGCACCATTCTTGTATGCCCCGGCTATTCCTTTCAGACCACTTTTTCTGCTTAAACAGCTTATTGTTTAGACTGCTGCTAAATTCCCATCCCATCAACTTCTGTTGATTTTCCGGGGGTTTTTTTTTTTGCACAATGGTGAGACGTAAGCATAAGAAGATATTCACATTCATTTTATGAAAACCCTCAGCTTTTGATGCTTTATGGCACAATCTGAAAAAACCCCCACACTGAACATATTGTCTTGTCTATTAAATAAATATAAACAGTGCTGCCATGGTGTGCTGCAAAAAGTAATTATATTGCTAGTCAGCAGCCTAACAGTTCACTTCAGGCAATAAATCCTGATCAACAAACAATACTTCTTCAGTGCTAAATTGGATCTTGGTGGTAATTGAATGTCCTTAACTTAGTATTCTCTTGGATTGGAGGAATATCATTTTCATGTACTCTCTTTAAATTTTCATTAAGGAAAGCTACAGCTACCTGCTGCCTCATCTGGTCATGTTTAATGATATTCTCTAACTCTTCTTTGTACCAGCAGGACCTTCTTTAAATTGGTCAACTGGGTGGAACATTGTTTTCATGAGTTTAATATACTTGGAATTAGTCTTGGAAAAATAATGACATAAAATGAGGTAATATTTCACACACACACATACAGACACACTTTATTTACTTCCTTTTGGCAAGTTATTCCAATAAGGTTTGCCCCAAATAACTACATCTAGCTATATCTGCATTCACCAAAGTGACAGTCTGTGGACCACCATCGTTTGCACTGAAATAGAGCTAGTTCCCTGCATTATATCTCTTTGTCACACTCAGAGCACATCAGACAGAATGCTGGGAGCCAGGTTTCTTTTTGTTGGTGGTAAAAAGTCTTCACTGGGGAGTACGCAGAGATGTGTTTGGCCTCAGGGGTCTCTGCAATATACAGCCCCCCCTTCATCATAATGGCAGACACTGTACTAGTGTGCAATTCAGATACCCTTTTTGTTCATTATATTGAAGTAGTGCCTGCGAGACTTTATTCTATGCGGATTGTTATGCCTGTCTGTACAAATGGCAGTCAATATCTTATGCAAATAAAGAACACGAAAATAGTTTTGCAATAAAATAATGGTTTTAGTGGGTGGGCATTTTTGTTCCACGTGTTTAAAGACCTTATAGTGCGAAGAAGAAGAAAAGTAGATTGTATTGCTAACAATAAAGCCATGAATAACATGTGGGGAAAAAACCAAAGTCCTGTGTGTATTTGTGGGTTTTTTTATTTAAAAAAATGATATCTGTTATTAAAGTTAGTCACATGTTCCTTAAAATGTTCCCTGTACCAGGATATTGTGTTTTAAACGTATGTGCATTTTTATATGAGCAGAAATTATTCAAATACTGTCAACTGTAAACAAACTAGGGCTATTGAATAGGTTTAATTTCAGAGCGATTTAATTTGTGGCAGCTGCTTTCAGTCCAATTTTTACATTTGAAAGCAGACTGATGTTCCCTTGGTAAATTAGTGCTTAACTTTACTTATTACATTTGAAATTCCCTCTTCCTCCAAGGATCTCAGAGTGACATTATCTTCACAACAAGCTTGAGAGGTAGGTGAAGCTGAGAGCTGTTGCTTGACTCAGGGTTGCCCAATGAGGTCCATGGCTGTGGATTATTTGAACCTGGGTTGCTCAGATCAAGTCCCAATTCACCAGCACCACAGTTCTAAATATCCCTCTCTCTGCACAACTTAGAAACAGGGCTTACAGTCAGACAGAGAGAAATGCAGCATCCATTCTTTGGTGATGCACTGTAACCAAGAGACAATATGTAAAGGTTTTTCTTAAACATGAGCATCACATTGAGTCATCACTTGACCATTCAATATTCTCAGTCATTCTGCTTGAGTTGGCATCATGCACTATGGAAGTCCAGTCTGTGATGACTAATTGGCCTCCACCACACGTGCAATAATCACTTGATGCTGCATGCAATGAGTGGTTGACATGCACATGTGAACTGGGGCTAATGCTGCAATATGCATCCCTAGGGAAGAAGCAAACTGAAAGGCAAACAGCTGAAGCAGAATGGAAAATCACTTGGATACAATTGAAGAATCAAAACTCAGCAGAATCAAAACAGCAGAATCAGGTAGTGCAATGTCTCTTAAAAGATTGGACCACTTCAGACTATCAGGAGTGGCAGGAAAGGAGGATGGCATGCTTGGATTCCCCCTGGAAAGAAGCATTCTTCCAACAGAAAGCAGAGGTGTCAGGGGAAAGGATCCACCCAGCTAAGTCCTTTTCCTGACTATGTGTGTGAGAAGGCAGTTGTCCATTTGTCTATCTACTGTACCTATCTTGTGCAGCTGCAGCAAGATTTGGCTTGTATCCATATCTGTAGTGTTTGGAAGCAGCCCAATCTGGTTTGGATCTGTGCTGTGTTGTTCCAATTTGATCCAACCCAGTACCGTTAAAGATTATACTGAATCATCCTGATTCACCTCATTATTTTGGATATATGCAGAGCTGATGCTATATATCTATATGAAAATTTCAAAAGTGCAATCCCTGATTTATAGTCTGAACTGGTACACACCATCGAAAACATGCTTCACTCAATAAGGTACGACTATGTACATTAAAAAGAAAGAGAAAATATTCTCTTTTGTGGAAAGGGTGTTCATCTTATATAATGCACATATTATACTTGATAGTCTTGTAATTATATATCAACACTAAATTTTTTTAAAAATCAAACAAAATCCCACTCTTTGAATCCGCAGTGCCATTTAGGCAGGTTTTGAGGGACAAAGGCCTATCATAAGAATGAGCAGTCAGCAACCTTTTCCAGCCGTGGGCCGGTCCACCATCCCTCAGACCATGGGGTGGGCCAGACTATATTTTGAAAAAAAAAAATGAACGAATTCCTATGCTCCACAAATAACCCAGAGATGCCTTTTAAATAAAAGCACACATTCTACTCATGTAAAAACATGCTGATTCACGTACTGTCCATAGGCCGGATTGAGAAGGCGATTGGGCCGCATCTGGCCCCCGGGCCTTAGGTTGCCTACCCCTGATTTTTACCAATGAAGTAATGCCCATTACAGTCTAAAGACATGGGCCCTGGTATGACCATTAAATCCAACATTTAAAATCCCCTAAGTGCACCAGTGCTTTTGATCACGCTTACTATACACGTGTGTCAAACACCAGCTTGCTGCTATTTTATTTATTTTTGATGCATTTTTAAAATATCCCAACCTTACTCCCACAAGAACCCAGGGCAGGATATAAAAATTGTACAGATGATAAACACAGTAGCGCTCAGGCATAATCTCCTTTCCTCTTCCAAACAGATTATCAAGAGCCTGAAAGGAGGAAGAGGATGCTTAGAATATATTACACTTTATTGAACAAGTGGAGACAGAAATGCATTTGTGTGTTTGTTTGTGTGTGTGTGTGTGAGAGAGAAAGTGGTGGGGTGAGAGGCAAAGAGCACCACGAAAAGTAGCAACAGGTACACAGCCTGCCTTTCCACACATGGATCCCTGGATTGCATTTTTCTTCCATTTAGGTATTGGATGTACCCCAAAAGCAACCAGCCTCGTGGGTGGTACAGATGGCATTCCACTCTGTGCATGGGAAAAAAGTACTTCTGTGTGTGGATGGTTGCTGAATCGATCGGCGCCCCTGTCCTATATGCAGTTGATGGTGCAATTTGCCCAATTAGGATTCCATTTCCCCCAGAGAGTATCCCAAAGCTTTGGAGTGGGTCAAATGGGGAGGATGTTGATATAACTTAGAGGTTAAGTGAAAATCTTACCTCATCTTCACCAATGAGAATGGCGCAGGAATTCCTGTGCCATGGGCACTTGGCACAGGAAACGGGAGCATGGCCTTTATACAGAACCAAGTCTCTGAGGAGGAAGTTATACAGTAACTTGAGAAACTCAAGTGCCATAAATCACCACATGGTGAGTTCTGAAGGAACGAAAGTGTGGAAAAAAGCAGAGCTACTGACAAGGGCATGCGGCATTTCCTTAAGAGTAGCAGCTGCTTCGGCTGAGGGAAAGGAAAGACCTGATACAACCTCCCTGTGCAAGAAAAAGAAAGGGGATGAAAAACACCTCAGGAAGCTTAAAAAGATGGCTACCGGCAAACAACAACTCAAGAGATAATAGCGTAAACCTTACATGGCTGCTTTAGAACTCTCAGAGTTGTTTTCTAAACTCTTAATATTTCTCATGGGGAGGGGGAGATAAAACAGTAGAGTGAGTTGCTATTTGAGAATTGTAGTTCAGCTTGTTGACTCAAAGCCATTGCTTATCACAAACTCAGGAGATATCATCTACAAGAGAGAGCATTATTATTATTATTTTTGAAATGGTTGCACAAGTCCCCTTGTCGCTAACAGCGAAACAGTGGTAGGAAAGAAAACACAACAGCTGCTTGCCATAAGAAAGGCTGCACTGATCGAGAACCAGCAGGACTGGCTAATTAAACAAATGCAGAAAAAGCAACCATTTTTCTCTTCACTTCCCCACTTCTCAGGAAGCAGTGAAGAGGAAAGGAAAAGGAAAGTTTAAAAGTAAGATAATGGTTTTGTTAGGACTGACTGAAACATCACAAAGTTATACAGTGGTACCTCGGGTTAAGTACTTAATTCGTTCCGGAGGTCCGTTCTTAACCTGAAGCGTACTTAACCTGAAGCACCACTTTAGCTAATGGGACCTCCAGCTGCCGCTGCGCCACCAGAGCGCGATTTCTGTTCTTAGCGGAGTTCTTAACCTGAAGCGTACTTAACCCGAGGTACCACTGTACACAACTTTTGAGGTGTCCAGGAAACTTTTTCAAGCTGGATGTTAGAACAAAATGGGGTCAGGGTGGGGAAAGCAAGCAAGTCCCAGAGTCTGCATTTTTTTAAGATGGTGTGTGAAATATATTCGGAGTCAAGTGTGAATTTCATGCTCTTTATTCAGCTCATAGTAGCAAGGAATGAAAACATCTGCTATATATGCATTATTTACACAATGGGCCCCAAGTGATTGGCTAATTCCGGGCTACTCCTGTAGGCCAATCAGGTCGCTGATTCACTTCCACCTGTAGCAGGATTGGGTGGCTCCTGCAGACCAATCAGACTGCTGCATTCTGGATCCTATTGTTCTAGGGTTCAGCTCAGTACATAACAGTGTGCAAGAGGAGTTGTGCAAACTTATAGCCTCTAGCAGATTTTAGGCAGCACTACAGGCTACTGTGCCAAAGAAGCACCCTTGCTACTTCCCTAAACAACCCCCATTATTCCTTCATTGTTTCTTGGCAACCCTGGGTGCAACCTGAAACATACTTGGTGTCTAGCAGAGACTAACCTAACTAAATCTTCACAATTCTCCTAATATCTTAAGATGGCTACAAACTGCAGACTTTGAACATTAACTAAATACACTCCCTCCTCCCCTTCCCAACCTGTTCTCTTTTCTTTCTTTCTTTAAACATCCAGTCTGAACAAGAGCTCAGGAGAACTGGAAAGCTCGCTCACAGTTCTGTCACCTGTTGTTTGGCCCTTATAAAGGTATTAATCTGCTGTAGCTTTAGGGTGAACATCTACAATTTTTGTGTGCTAGGTTTGAAGGTTGCCCCTGTGGTCCTGGTTTCACTGTCAGGAGACTGCTGGCTTTCTGTCTTGAAGGCTGGCAATGTCAACCCCTCCATGTGGGAATTCCTTGCAGACAACCACAGTGGTTGGAGACAGACAGGTCATGAATTCATAACAGTGAGTGACCAGAGGATGAATGACTTCTGGGAGGAAGAGAAGAAATGCCGTGGTGCATCTACAGCAGCACAACCGAATGCCTTCGTCTGCCCCAGCTGCAACCAAACATGTCTCTCCCGTATTGGTCTCTAGAGCAAGCACTTCAACTTTCCAATATTTTGACTTCATCCCCAAAGGTGCCCTCCTCCATGGTTTCCTGACAGAGATGGATGTCAATAAAAGTGCTGCTGCTGACCACTGCCTCCTGTGGGAGCAAGCTTCATGGTCAACCTATGCACTAATCTGTTTTATATGTCTTTTTTAAATGTTGTCTTTTTAAACTGTTGTAACCCACCCTGGGACCTTATGGAGAAGGGAAGACAAGAAACTGAAACAGTAAAACAACAACCTAAAAGACTAATAAATTCATTGTGGCATAAGCCAAAATAGAAGGCTAACTCTTCCCCTTTTGAAAAATGGTTCCTTTCCAAAGAAACAGCCTAAACAAATTAATCCAAAGCTTTTCATCCTAGTTTAATAACAGCTCTTACACCAAATCCCAACTCCAAAAGCCACAAAACTGCCTTGAACAGCACTCTGGAGTGTGTTTGGGATACGAAATCATCGGCACTGAGTTCAATTTCAGGAGATCCATAGTTTTAGCTTTATATGATGGGCTTTGGGAATATTCTTAGATGTTAGTATATAGAAAGATACCACCGATAAGATGAAAAATGTCTGGCAGGTGGAAAAGACATAGTAGCTTTGCCATTTATCTCTGCCCCTTCATGCCCAGTAATAAATCAGGTCATGAATGCTGCTAAACGTATTGCTGACCAATCTTTGATTAAATCCAAAACTACCAAGGAATGAATCTCAACGCACCAACATTCAGGGTGGCTGTAATAACCCAGCACATGATGCCAGAGAATCATTCTCAGATACATTTTACAACCTAGCAGCCCTCAGACTTTTCCATCTTTGGTTTGTTCTGACTTCTGAGGGATAGCTGTGGGAAGATATTTGGTCAGTGGAACTCCTAGGAGGGTTCCTGAGTGAATCCCTATGTGAAGCAAGGAAGTCACTGGAGGAGTTCTGGTTTTTCTGTGAGGGAAAAGATTTCAGGAGTAAGAAATAATTACTTAAATGACATTTAGCTCATAGAGTGATAACATTTTTCTCTAGAAGGCGGAGTGTTTGCAACCAGAAGAAAAAGAAGAAGCTGGAAGGATTCCATTTACTAAGATAAGGAAGTGTTATAATAATAATAATAATAATAATAATAATAATAATAATAATAAGTTTTATTTATACCCCGCCCTCCCCAGCCGAAACCAGGCTCAGGGCGGCCAACACCAGTAAAAATCACAACAAAATCACAACAAAGTATAAAAGAAAACCATTAATTAAGATACAGGTTAAAAAGCCAATTTAAAATTTAAAATACAACTTCATTTGTTCAAATTGTGATTTAGAAAATGCAGCTGAGAGAAGTCGGATGAAGGTACCATTACTCTCTTTCCTAAAGTTCCCTTTAAATTTTGTTAATTCTTCCCACTAAGGAATTGATTAGGTTTTCCATTGTACACATGTTTACACGGGTAGAGAAATTGACACAGGATTAGCAGAGGGTACCCAGAAGGGAAGTTATGATTCAGAATTCATAGCAAATCTTTGTTTACTGGAACAATGCAAATACATTTTAAGCTAGTAGCTCTAATTGATTATTGTGAATGGGTTTATCACATTGGTTTTGAATAACCCAGCACCTGACAGTAGGCAAAAGAGCTTAATGGTGTGTAATGACTGGATATCTTAGCTGAGACTTTGCTGCCATTTTGAATTCAAGCGAGATGGAGGGCTGGGCATTTATTTTAGAATATTTTATTTATCATCTTAAATGGTATTACATAAAAAAAAATCAAAGATTGGAAGACAGAAAAAACCCAAACCAATGACACAAAACTATACAGGGAAGCTATAAATTAACAGAACTGATATCATGAATAAAATATGTTATGGAGATTTTATTATGATGTCATTATTGTTTTTGAGTTGTGGATTGTAAACGTCCTTGAATTTCTTTGACAATTTGTTAGGCTATAATTTTTAGTCTAAAATTTAAAAAAATCAGATAAAAATAAATAACAATCAAATGCATGTTTCCAAGATAAAACACAACCAACAAAATGTAAATATTAAACAAGATAATAAATGGAATTGGAAGCAAAAAGTATAAATGACAAATGAGACTTTGCCAGTACTGGAACTGAAAACTCTTTAACCATAGAGAAATATTCAAAGAACCATAGAATCAGAGTTGTAAGGGACCACAAGAATCATTTAGTCCAGTGTTTTCCAAACTTGGGCCTCGAGCTGTTTTTGGACTACAATTCGCATCATCCCTGATCACTGGTCCTGCTAGTTAGGGATGATGGGAAATGTAGTCCAACAACAGCTGTAGACCCAAGTTTGGGAAACCCTGATCTAGTCCAACCCCCCTGCAGTGCAGGAATCTTTTGTTCAACGTGAATTGAGTAGGACAATATGTGAAACATGGTTAGAAGGACATAGGGCTCTAATTTGCTTTGAAAATTAATCTTCCAAGCATTTATAAATAGAGCTAATTTTTCAATGAACCTGTGTACCTAGTTCCTTGAGTAACTTCTTGAGAAATAAGTCAATTTCACTAATGGATAAGATACATACCTGATTCTTTCTATCCTGTCTCAGTGTGCTGGAATCAGTACATATTTCTAGTATGGAGCTATGAATACAGAGAGGTAGGTGTTTAGCTGGAGGTGGCTGAACTGAAAGCACTGGCTATGTGAGTGCGCAATCTTCTGCAGGATTAGTAGGCATGGTGCGGCTGCTCGCTTCAGGAGCCTGCCCACATCCAATATGATCTGTTTGTATATTTGCCGCTGGTACAGAGATGACTTAGGTCTCCAACGCTTTCTCACCGCAAGCGGTAACACACTGTAAAGTGGCCCATTCCTGGGTCTTTGTTTGTAACAATGCAAATAGTTAACTTAAGAGCTCTAATTTATGACTCTGTAATGATAGGATGAAGGTGCACCAGAAGCTTGTAAAACTAGTAAAACATAGGTAGATATAAACCGACGCAGGCTTCTCTCGCACGTTCAAGAAAACGCACATCTGATTCAGTGTAAAGGAGTTTCTGCACAGCAAGCGTGTCATGTTCATGGCCTTCCACGAGTGCCCTGACCTGATGGTTTTACATCCTGCTTGCACAAATAGACCCCTAACTAAATTCAGAGAGATCACATAGGGACAGCCGCTTAAAAGTCCACCCAGTTCCTGTAGTGCCACCCCAGAAAAATAACCTTTTGTGAATCAAGTGCAAATATTGATACTGCACAGGAGAGCATTAGTCAGTCCTTTTTTTTCCTAGTCCCAAAGGTTCTGGAACACACCTCCCTGAGAAGATGCACCCCAGAGCCCAAAGAGGATATCCACGAACTTGGGTGTGTGTGTGTCTCTTTGTGAGCCAGAGGCGGCCTCTGTCAGCCTCCGTTTGTGGGGCTGCCTTTGCCGCCTTCGCACGGGTGGGCCCCCTCTTTCTCTTGGGAGGAAGAGGCGGCGTGTCCATGCGTAGGCTGTGGAGGCGGAGGCAACCCTGCAACAGAGCAGAGACCCATCCAATGGCGTAGCATGGGCAGCGGCGTAGCTAGCCACTCGGGTGCTCGGTGCGGCATGCGCGTCCTGCAGCCGGGGGCAGGGCAAGCTGCCCATGGGGGTGGGGCAAGCCAAGGCAGGGCACGCTATGTGGAGCCTCTCCGCAGCCTCCCCCTCAGCTGTAGGGCGGCTGAGGTGGTGTGCAGACGCAAGCCGCATGCTGCTCAAAAAGCAGCGCAGAGCTTGCAGTCAGTCCGGCTGCCCCTCCCCCTCAGGAGAGACGCGTGGCTCAAGCATGCTGCAGGCCCCGCAGTGTGGCACCCAGTGCCCCTTGCCTCACCTAGCTACCAGTGGCGTTGGAAGGGGGTTGCGGTGGGTGCGGGAGTTATTTGTTTTCCTCAAAAAAGTGTCATGAGCTGCATTTTTTATAAAAAACCACACACATATTTTTGCCATTTTGTCACCCCCCTCAGTGATGACACCTGGGGCAAACCGCACCCACCACACCCCCTTCCTACACCACTGAGCATGGGGGGGATGCCCCACAGGGGCAGTTGCCCTTGGGGGCAAAATTGTTAGGGTGCGTAAAATCTCAACACCTGGTGTTGCCTCAGAACAGCTGCATGCTTCCACTGCTGGACTCCATTGAAAATGGCTTCTCCATACAAACCAGGGAGTGACCTCTCCAGACGATCAAATGACTCTTCTTTTCTTACCTCTGCTGCTGCAATCTCCTGGGTGACGCAGACGCTGTAAAGCAGTTGAATGCACATGCATACTCTGTCTGTTTCCCTGCCTCTTCACCCCTCCGTGTGGCCCCACGTTCTGGCAACCCACGTTACGCCACTGGACCCATCTGCTGGGAAGCCAGTGTAGCAGCTCTGCCCCACACAGTGGCTCACTTCTGTGCCTAAAATAAAATGCCCACCATTACTCAGTAGCTGCACATATATATATATTGGCTTTTCAGTGAGTGCCAAACATTCACTGCTAATCATAATCCCACATTTTACGTTTCCCCTGCTGTCTGCTCAAATTTTCATTCCGAGAATGGCACAGTGCACACCAAAGCTGGCACCGAGAAGGACAAACAACTTAAGGAACACTTTACAGCCTTTCCTTCCTTTGAGCAAAAGTGGTAAGAAGGCTTCCCTGGCCACTTCTGCTTCCTTCCTGGCCTGCCTTTACCCTGAGACTTGAGAGGGGTTGTGCTATTTATTATGTGCTGGGAAGGCAAGGCGAAGAATGTTGCCATAGATGTGTGTGTGTGTGTGTGAGCAGACACACACAAACACACATTAGAAACCAAAAATAAAAAGGAAAAGTAGGAGAGATTGAAAAGCAATTTTCCTTTAAGGTGTAAATTCCTCATTTCCCACATAAAAGTACAGGAATTAAATGCTAAATCCTACTTTACCAGTTGGACCCCTGAAAAGAAGCGCAGAAAATAGAGTTACTGTTTGGCTTCAATTCACGTCTCCTGAAAGCCCTCATATGCAAAATTACACTGAAATGGCCCGGATTTTTTCAAAGCCATCCCGCTGTTTGGGCTGACTTTTAAAAATGAAGCCTTGTCCAGCTTTATTTGTGTGGGTGGTTCATATTTTGTTCTGCCTGCTCTATATCATTTTCCTTCTCCTGCCATTAATCTTCGGTGACTATTCCATAGGGCTGTTTACCCCCTTTTCTGCATGTATCGCCCAGAGTGAAATTCGCGGGCTGAAAGATGAACATTCTCCTCGTATCGGTGTTTGCTTCAAATCGGGCGGCTTTTGTGACCCAGCACACTGGGGTGTTTTTTTGTTTTTGTTTCTGCTTAAGGAAAAGCTTGCCTGCAATGTGAGGAGGTCAAGACACAATTTGACAATTATATGCTGCATAACCTGGGCAAAAACGGGTGGCTTATTTCTCTGGGAAAGATAGTGCAATTAGTGTGTGTGTGTGTGTGTGTGTGTGTGTGTGTGTGTGTGTTGGGGGAGGGAGTTAACACTGGGAAATGAAATGAATGTGAGGATTTTTTTTTTAAAAAAACAACAAAAAAACCCATTGAAGGCAAAAATGATAGGCTATGCACGGTGGTTTGTGTATAGCACAGGGCATGTGGGAACACCTCAGATTTCGGTTTAATGCCCTCTAGAGGCCTACACAGAAGCCTATTCTGTTTCATAACAGTGAAGCTTTTGATCAATTAAAGAGCACGTGGAAAATAAATAATCCTTCAATGGGTTCCTAGGAATGCTTCTGGGAAGGATAGTGCCCTCCCTGCAAGGCCTTGAAGTGGTAGATGATCTAATTAAATGCACTGGAGTATCTAACTATAGTAGAATAAACATACTATATTTAAATAGGAATGTAATATATTACAAAAATATAATTCTAAATCCTCCCCCCTCTCTGTGTGTGTATGAGACGCAGAGAAATTTGGTCCCGTTTGCATATTAATTCTAATTTATACTTTCCAAGGCAGTATGCAAACAGATATGTGCCTATCCTTTGAAATTCGCACATTTCTGAATTTTGTGAAGCAGTTCAACCAAATTTTGTCAATATATTAGGCACATTAGATAAAATAATAATAATAATAATAATAATAATAATAATAATAAAAACTCCACCCACCTGACTCTCGCCCCCCCCATCTATCTATATCTATCTATCTATGACAGACAGGCACTCACCCCCCCCCAATTTTAAAAATAAATTTTAAGAAAGGTAGTGCTTACGGGATTTTGCTGAAACATAATCCTCCATCCTGATACAGGATGATATATAAAGCCACATGTTGGAATTGTGGTTCTCCAAATTGCCATAATTTTAATCAATCAATCAATTGCTATATTATTACTATTATTATTATTATTATTATTATTATTATTATTATTATTATTTCCCCCTCCCGCTAATGTACATTCACTTCCTTACACTCCACACAAAAGCTCCCTCAGTTGCATGCAGAGACCCTAATACCAATGTACAAAACTACCTGAACACTTTGCACAGGTGTGATGTTGCTCCGTTGCAGCCCAGGCCCTAGAATATGACAGGAGTTGCTACAATCATTAAGGTCCTTTTAGGACAGGATAGGGACAGAGGATGGGTTGGGGATAAAGAAGCATCCAAATGGCCGTTCATCAGCGCTGGAGCCAAGAACTGTGGCGCAAGATGAACTACTGTTTGTGCTACAACAGCTAAAGCCAATTTATAAGATCAGGCTGCCAGACTGTTTGGCTGCCAACATACTAATCTCCTGCTGTTTGCTCCTTGGGATGCTTTGTAATGTGGGCTGCTGGGAGTAGTAGTCTCAGGCAAGGACTGCAAATGGGAAACCCTCAATTTCTTGCGTGTTTAAACCCGATCTGCACAATTTGTGGCCCACAAAGCTAAATTTAGTCCACCACTCATGCACCGGGGCCTGTCACAGGCTCGGCAATCCGTCTGTTTCTGCTGGGAAGAACAAACAGGAGGCTGATTGAGCCAATGGAAGGCCACTCTGCATGGCTGACAGGCTGCGTTCAGCCTGGGGGAACCACACATTTCAAAAGTATTGGATAACATTTCAGAAAAACATAATTAGTAGGGTGTTTTTTATTTTTTTAAAAATAAAATGCAGTGGGACTCAAGACTGCCTGACACCCTTCCTCACAACACAAAACATATGGGAGCTGTTTGTAGTTATTTAGATGTACAGAGAGGCAAAAAAGAAGAAATGCAATGAAGAAATGGGGGGACAAATAAATTCTCAGAAGTACTAAATACCAGTAAACTACAAGTGTCCCTGTTTTCCAGGGACAGTCGTGGATTTACAGAAACCGTCCTGGTTTCTTCTTTGATCCTGGAATGTCACGCTTTTCCTTAGAACGTCCCTATTTTCATTGGAGAAATGTTGCAATTATGCAACCCCCTAGCCAAGGAGATAAGTAACTATACAACCTTTAGAAGACTTCCGAAGGCAGCCCCATATGGGGAAGTTTTTAATGTTTAATGTTTTACAGTATTATGTTTTTATAGATGTTGGAAGCTGCCCGGAGTGGCTGGGGCAACCCAGTCAGATGGGTGGGGCATAAATAATAAAATTATGGTTATTATTATGGAATAGGACGTCCCTATTTTCATTGGAGCAATGTTGGAGGATATGAAACTACTCAGGCACTTTTGAGAATCCATTCACCTCTCATTCCTCTAGAAGGATATCTGCACATGCACAGTGATCGTTTCCTATCATCCCTCATGCTTCAGAGCTGAGCCTTTGCAAATTAGCAGGTGCTAGGGCAAGCCTTGTGACTCCTCACTATTTTATTATGTCTGCATCCTTCCCTTTCCTCCAAGGAACGTCAGGGTGGTGTATACAGAGTTATCATAGGATGATCCCAGCAGTGGGAAACTTTGGGGTCTCAAATTTCAGCAATGCCAAAATTCTGTCCTCCCGCCTCTTGCTCTCCATTCTAAATCATGGTTGTGGCATCCCCAGCAGTGCCCCCGAGGCTCTGTGCCCAGTGTGGCTGAACAGGTAGTGTCCCCCTAAATCTGCTTCTGACCCCAGCTAGATCAGACCAGAGGCCTATTGAGTCTGGCAATCTCATTCCACAGTGGCCAGCCAGGTGCTTGTGGGAAGCCTTGAAGCAGGACACTAGGGGCAATAGCCCTCTCCTGTTGTTCTTCAGTGAATGGTATTCAACTAGAGTAACACTAGAGCAATACAGTGGTACCTCGAGTTACATACGCTTCAGGTTACAGACTCTGCTAACCCAGCAATATTACCTCAGGTTAAGAACTTTGCTTCAGGATGAGAACAGAAATCGGGCAGCAAGAGGCTCTACTAGCTAAGGTGGTGCTTCAGGTTAAGGATGTTTTCAGGTTAAGAACTGACCTCCAGAACGAATTAAGTACGTAACCAGAGGTACCACTATATAGCCATCATGGTCAGGAGCCTTCAACAGCATTTTCATTCATAAAATTTTCAGCCCCGCATTTCAACTTCTCTAAATTGGTGGTCATCTCTACAGTAGTGAATTCCATGGCTTCATGATGCCCTGTGTGGAGGACTTCCTTCCTTTCCCATTTCATCACCACAGATTCTTCCAAAGCTATATACGAGTAGGATTTGAACCCAGTACTTCCACATGGAGATTTTGCATGCCTATTATGCCATTGCTTAATACATAAGTACTTTGTTTTCAATAATGATGCCGGGTTTGTGCTAAACACATATCTGAGCATGCTGTGTCTTCCGTGAATATTTCTAGTTTGGGCAAATCTGTGTGTCTTTGTGTGTGTATATATGCAAAAATGTTCCTTATTATTACAAATGTTGCTCTGAGCTGGATCTGACACCGATCACTGTGGAATTGTTTTAAGATTAGCCTTGTCAAATTTGTTTAAATGGGCTAGGCAAATACATACAAATAATTCAGTTATAGGCAAAATTAACTAATGCTCTTTTTCATGGTGAGCTGCTGTAATGATTTTATATAGCAGTCAAACTATTTAAATACTAATGTTGCCTTCATGCTGTAATCACCACTCCAGTCAGATGTCATTTTTAGCAGCCTATAGGGAATTCCGTCCCTTAATTATTCTTCAATACACAAACCAAGCATTCTTTAATTGGTGTAAATTGAACAGCGTCCCAATGCAAACAAGGAGAGGACAAACTAATCAATGATTCCGTGCATGTCTATTGGAAAGCTATTGCCATTAGATCAAGTAACAAATCCTTAACTCCATCAGCTTCAATTGCGCTAGAGTCAAACAAACACTAAGCTAATGCTATGGTACCATGGTATATGGCCACAATGTGGCAAGACCTAAACCCAAAAAGTTAACATGTTGGGGAGTGGGGGTGGGGTGGCCAGTCCATATTTAATGCATTCTAAAAATGCAGAAAATTATGAAATAGAAATCGATGGAGCCAATTGCAACAAGATGGGAAAATTCAGATAGAGCTGAACACAGATGCTAAGCCGCATATAAGCACGTCTCTTCCCTCTCCACAATTCTTGAGGTTTCCCAGAACTGATTCTTGTTTGTGGTATGGTGAAGTATTGCAGACCCACATCCAGGGTTCCCCCCCCCAGCCTGGAACTCACAGGAACTCACCTCCGGTACCTCTCAGGTGGGTGCCATTGCCATTATAAGAGAACGGGGGCGACTATATAGCAAAAACCAACTTTAAAAAAACGACGCTACAATGTTTGGTTCCTTTCTTCCATTAAATTCTAGTCTACGTGATCCTGAACAAACATTTGATGTCAATATTTGATTTTTAAAAAGTCCAACTCAATCAAGTAAATAAAGCATTAGAAAACATAATTTCCTTTCTTTATTAAACTAAATCCATTAAGACTTTAACATAAGTATGAATGGAAGACAAAGGGTACATACTTCTCGAAACATGGAAGCCTGTAGCACATTTGCATTTTAAAATTAATTGCTGACCTAATTATTTGTCAGTAGAGGCATAAATTAAGCAAATATGACTTACAGTAAAGCTTGGAGACACCCACAGGGTTTCTCCCCCCCCCCCCAAGAGTAAATGGCTGTATTGGTCCAGTTTGACAATCCATCCTTCCTGTCATCTCAAGACAGTAGGAAGAATTTCTGGGAAACTGTACCATATGGAGACATGAGAGAGAATGATATACTTAGATCTTCTGTACAAAGGAATGATAAGCCAGAAGTCACCAGAGAGAATCAGGAGACACAGGCTTTGATTTAAGAAAAGGAGGATGACGCTGCCTATATCTACTTAGATAACGGTTCCTGTAGCTTGCAGCCTGGATGAACACAGATGTATGTAGCTGTCCACAATCCCCACCCCACCCCCACCCCCAAACAAAAGGAAAACAAACCCTCTGACCTCTTCAGCTTGCAAATTATTTGGAATCGAAGCCTGCTCCTTCAAACCGTAGAAATATGTGGAGAGTTGCAAACCACTGAGAGGTCCCAAGGAATGGTCTGAAGGCACATGAGACCTCCAAGTTGCTAAAGCTACGCAGGTCTCAGCTTGGTCAGTGCCTGGCTGAGTGGTTGAAGCCACAGGTATGCCACCTTGGGTTAGGATAGAAAGAATGGAGTTAAATAAGCAGCGCTTGTTCAAAAGAGAAGGAAGGTCACTGCTGTCTATCCGTTTCTTTTCATCCCCATCCTCAGTGGTGCCCCTAGCATTCGTGACCTTGATTTCATAGTGTAATAACAAAGCCAAATATGCAAGGAGCTGCTCTCTGGCATTTCATCAGGCTGCTGGGGGTAAAGCTGTGCACAGTTACACCCAGTTCTTAGACTGTGGGCATGTCAACCAGCTGGGTTGAAGCAACAGCAATAGCTTCCTGGTGGTGGTGTCACTGCTGCTTACTACGAAGGGGAGAAGCAAGACAGTTGTGAGTTTGGGGCTGTGTGGGTGCCCAGGCAGGAGCCCTGTACTGCCTCTGCTGGTCCACCTGCACAGCCCCTACTTTCCACTACATTGCATTCCCCTCTCCTGGCAAGTTGCAGAGGTGCCACTGTTGGGGGATATTGCTGCCGTTTTGTCCCAGCTGGCCAGCTGCTCTTAGGTTAAGATGGGAAATAACCACTTGCTCCATCTCACAGGGTTTCTTTGAGGATATAAAGGGTGGTGGTGATGGAAGAGCACCATAGAATGATAGAGTTGGAAGGGATCCCGAGGGTCATCTAGTCCAACCCCCTGCAATGCAGGAATCTCAGCTAAAGCATCAATGACAGATGGCCATCCAACCTCTGCTTCCAAGGAAGGAGAGTCCACCACCTCTCGTGAGAGTCTGTTACACTGTCAACCATGTCAGAACGTTATTCCTGATGTTGAGTCAGAATCTCTTTTCTTGTAACTTGAATCCATTGGTTCTCTTGCTTCCCTCAGGAGCAAGAGAAAATGAGCTTGCTCCATCCTCCAAGTGACAGCCCTGTAGATATTTGAAGATGGCCATCATATCTCCTCTTACCATGCTAAACATACCCAGCTCCTTCATTGTTCCCCATAATGCTTGTTTCCAGACGCTTGATAATCTTGGTCGACCTTCTCTGCACACGTTCCAGCTTGTCAATATACTTCTTAAACTAGGGGTCAGCAACCTTTTTCAGCCATGGGCCAGTCCACCATCCCTCAGACCATGTGGTGGGCTGGACTATATTTTTTGGGGGGGAAATGAACGAATTCCTATGCCCCACAAATAACCCAGAGATGCATTTTAAATAAAAGCACACATTCTACTCATGTAAAAACACGCTGATTCCTGGACCGTCTGTGGGCTGGATTGAGAAGGCAATTGGGCCGCATCCAGTCCCCGGGCCTTAGGTTGCCTACCCCTGTCTTAAACTGTGGTGCCCAGAACCATGTATGTCACATTGAGATGGCATTATAAATCAAGCAATGAAATCAAGCATCCTTAGCATTGCACAGAATTGCTTCCCTGACACTTGCATCTCGTTGTGTGTGGGATTTCTTCCCTTTCTTTCTTTCCTTTTTTTTTATTATCTTAGGGGCTGTCGGAAGTCATCTGTAATAGTTGGCCACTCTTAAGACATGTAGCTAAGTGTTTAGGGTTGAACAGCAAGCATTCAGTCAAGGCAAAGGAACAGAATCCGTACACTCACCGACCCATGTGATACCTTCAAAGGGCCCACTCATAAGAGGAGGATCACATTCCGTTCTCATCCTATAGCTACATGAGCGATTCTGCTGCCTCTTTCATTCCATGGCTGCTTCTATCTTGTCATCAGCTGGCACTGGCAACCCAGCATATAGGATGTTTTTCTGATCTTTTTGCACTCATTAAATACAGCTGTCACAATAGCGAGTACGAGAATACGTGCCAAACTTTTCTTATGCCACGTCAAAATAAAGCACAAACATTTTTTTTTTCAAAGAAAGAGAGAAAGATCTGAAACCTTTGAGCTTCTTGAGAAATCCTGAAATCCTTTTTATGTTGTTGTTTTTGACAATCTAAATTGTTCCATGGCAACATGCATTAAAATCTCACGGCAGAACAAAACGTCAACCTTCAGAATTATTTTTTTTGGTGAAAGATGCAATAAACAAACAAATAAATGAAACTGCAAAGCTAAACTTGACTTTTCAGTAGTATAAAGAGCTTGGCTCTGAAAGTTGTGAAGTTGTCGTCCGGATAACTGGGGCTTAGGCAAAACTGCTGCAGAAGAAACAAGACACTTTGACAACATTGCAATGAATGCCACTGCCCACTTTTTGGCTTGCAGGTATCTGCTTTGGAAAAGATTTGGGGCTTTCAGCAAAAGCACAACAGTCTGCCACCTGCCCATCACCACCACCAGCAACACGAGAACATAAGAAGCATTCCACTGGAACAGGCAAGTGGCCAATCTGGTCCAGCATCCAGTTCTCGCATTGGCCAAAGATGTATATGGGAAGACCACAAGCAGGATTTGAATGCAAGAATTTGAATGCAAGGGCCTTCTCAGTAGTGGCGCCCGCCCTGTGGAACGCCCTCCCTTCGGATGTCAAAGAGAACAACAACTACCAGACCTTTAGAAGACATCTGAAGGCAGCCCTGTTTAGGGAGGCTTTTAATGTTTAATAGATTGTTGTATTTTAATGTTCTGTTGAAAGCCGCCCAGAGTGGCTGGGGAAACCCAGCCAGATGGGCGGGGTATAAATAATAAATTATTATTATTATTATTATTAAGAACAGCCTCACCTCCTAGGGTTTCCAGAAACTGGTATTCAGAAGCATACTGTCTGCCTCTCCCTAAGATCTGGGGAGAGACATTTGCCACTGCCACCACTACCAACATCCTGCTGTGCCCCAAACCTTCATCAGGCATCCTCACCATCAGGAAGGTACCAGGAACTATAGACTGTCCTATGTGAGGAGATGCCCTGTCTTCCAAGGGACTAAAACACCTGAAACTGGCTTTGGGTTGGCACAGATGTGGTGCTATCCTGCCCCATGGAAAGCAGGAGTTGAAACGGAAGCACACCATAACCAGTAACATCCAGACCTGTGGCCAGCATTTTATTGTGGGGAGGGGGACCGTGTAGAAGTGCTGGACTGGAAATGCAGTCTGCACTTTGCAACATTTAGAAATCAGGAGCACAGACTTGCTAACATTTCCCAAACATTATTTTTATTGAGTCGCATTAAAGATGCAGTTCATGAAGTGCAATTAATACAAACAAATTTGGAACAAATGAACAAATAAAGCAAAAGCAAACCACAGACAAATTTTTAAGGTGACTTTACTGAACATTATTTGCATGATTATTGCGGTCATCATTGCATTTTTCTAATTGTAAATTGCTTGGAGATTTTTTAATTATATTTTTATAAATGCAGTTTTTTAATAAATGATGAAGCCAGGTTATAAGCATGTGACTGCTGTACAAGGGAGGTAGATGTCAAAAGAGAAGTTCAAGGTGGTGTACAAAAAAAATAAGAACCCAATATAACCATAAAAAGCACATCATGTAACTGAGTTTCATCAATGGCCTCATTTTTAGGAGAGGCCAAAACATCATCATTGATGGTGCCTGCCTCAATTCAGGGAGAAGAGGATTCCAAACCAGGAGCACCACAATGGTGAAGGCTATTTCTGGTTTCTCTGTTGATGGTGACACTACCATCATCATGAAAGTATCACCATCTCAATAGAGCAATAGGGATGGGAGTGTGGCCAGAGGTCCCAAGTTGTTCAGGATTTGTGAACCTCACTCAATAGGTTATTGGCAGCCAGGGGAATTCTTTTGAGATTGGTGTGATAAGTGTGCAGCAAGGCATCCCAGTGAGTAGCCTGTGTTTGGTGATCAATAAAGCATTAATCTCTCTCAGTCAATAGCCACTGCCTCCCCGAAGCTACACAAACTTGTACTATCAATAAAAACGTGCATTTATCAGAGAGCCATGAGTGGCCACAGCTCTGCATTGAATGTGTGCATATCTAAACTGGCCTTGCCTTCATATAACACGCAAAAAACCCTTTCCTGAGCTTTGTGAACAGGTTCAAGTATATGGACACAGCCACAGCATTCTCCTCAACTTCTTGAATAATATTTGGAAGCTGATCAGTGTTGCTGGCAAACTCTATATTCCAATACATTGGTCAAATCCATTGTTTCAACACATTTCTATGCTTTGTTTCAATGTGCAAGCTGATTTATAGTTCATGTTCGGAGCCATCACTATCAGTCCCATTCTTTGGGGGACTTCAGTAAAGCCTGAGTCTCTTAACCAAGGTTACCCCAAAAATTCATGGTTGATCAGGGAATGGAGACAGCAATCCTTGGTGCATTGCTCAGAGAGAGGGTGGACTCAATGGGTTCATTACATCTGAGTAGACATTTGCAGGTTTGTACTGTAAAATCTGGACCTCAGGTCGAAGCTCAGTGCTGTAACCACTGGAGCACACTGATGCTCTCTTTGTTATGCTCAGTTTCGGTTAAATTATGTCAATTCTAAAAGGATCTCCAGGTATGCTGCAAAAACAGCTTCATTTTAAGTTTTCACTACTGTGTTGCTGTCTGAATTTTGTTCCCATTGAAATACATGGGCGGAACCTGAACATCAAACGCATGAAAGGTTTTGACTTTTTATTCCTATCGTGTATTTTGGTGAGGGGAATTAAATGTCAAAACACAAAAGTGATTATACTTTTAATGGTAAAAATATATATATAATCCTATAATCAGCTCGGGTTTTTTTTATTTCCAAATTGTAGGGGTTGCAGAGAAAGGGCAAAGGGGTCTTTCTTTGACATTATATGAAATGGAAAGTTGCATGCGTGTATGCCTTTGTACCTTTTAAAGAATTTATGTATTGCCAGCTAGTCCCATTCATTTTGGAACAGATCCACGCTTTGGATTTAGAGAGGATTTTGTCAGAGTATTGATGCACATACCCAAATAAAATGTGACATATGACATCGACAATGGGTGAAAGTAATTATTCCTAGTGGCTGATCATTCCCAGGCCTCAGCAGATTTCACCCTTGTTGGTAGAAGAGCTAGGAATGCACAGGGTTGGTTGCCCCGGGTGCAAATTGTTAGGGTGCAAAATTTCAACACCCAGTGTTGCCTCAATACAGCTCTGTGCTTCTGTTGCTGGGCTCCATTGAAAATGGCTTCTCAACGAGAACCAGGAAGCAACATCTCCAGACAATGGGACGACTCATATTTTCTTAGCTCTGTGGCTGCAATCTCCTGGGTGAAGCGGACGCCGTTAGGCAGTTGAATGTATTCCATTTGTTTCCCGTCCTTCCCACCCCCCCTCCACATGGCCCCGGGTGCTGGCAACCCTCGCTTTGCCACTGGTCTAAGGGGGCTTCCAGTGAAAATCAGGCATATCCTGGTCACATTGAAATAAATGGAACTAAACACTGGCTAGCCTAAACTGATGCATCATTGGAAGTCCAGCAGGGAATGCCATTGTGGTCCCACCCACAATGTGGATTATTCCCTCTGCCTCCTCTGGTGTGATGGGCCAGAGATTCTGGCTGGAGAACACAGCCTCCCAGAGCAGATCCACACTGCATATTGAAATCACGTGACTTCCCCAAAAGAATCCTGGGAACTAAGTGCTAATACATAAATTGTTCAGACTGTGGCTGGAATCCACCCAGCACTTATGGGAAAATGTGGCGTGACCTCTTAGAGGAGTGGTGGCCAAACTTGGGCCTCCAGCTGTTTTTGGACTACAGTTCCCATCATCCCTAGCCACTGGTCCTGTTAGCTGGGGATGATGGGAGTTGTAGTCCAAAAACAGCTGGAGGCCCAAGTTTGGCCACCACTGTCTTAGAGTAATCAAACGAAACTTTAACACACGGCATGATAAAAGGCTGCAATTTTATCAGGACAAGTTACTTGCTCTTTACTGTTGTAACAATTACTTTCTCAAAATTTATCTTCTGTACCATGAAAATAAATAAAAACAATATCGGGGGGGGGGGGAAAGAATGCTGAGAATTGTAGCTCTACTAGGAGAAATTGACAGTCCCCAGGATTCTTAGCGGGGTGGTGGTGGAGTCATGTGTTTGAAATGTGTGTTGAATGTGTTTTAAATGTATGCTGTCAGTCGTGATTCAAATTGCCATGGCTCCAACAGTTCCATTGATTTCAATGGAGCTTTCTTCCACACAGGTATATTTTGGAAGATCTGAATGTGAAGGCTCACATATCCATAGCTGTCAACTTTCGGATTTGAAAATAAGGGATGCCACGAGGGTGGTGCAATGACACCAAGTAGCCTCGCCACCCTGCGCTCCAGAGGCTGCGCGTGAACGGGTGAGCGAAAGAGCAAGCGTATAGACGGCAGGCAGGCTGTCTGTCTGGTTGGGCCTGAGGGTCTGGATGCACAAGGCATGCAAGCTCCGTCCCCAGTCGGTCTCAGACTCCTTATTGGCAGCCGAGCAACGCAGCTGAGGAGCCTCCCTTCCTTTGAAATCTGGGAAATTTAAGGGATATCAACAATCTGGGATAGCAGCGGGAAACGGTATTGGAATAAGGGAGTTTCCTGCAAAAAAAGGGAGGGTTGACAGCTATGCACATATCTGCAGCACAGCACCCCCATCAATGCCTAGTTAGTTGAGCTCTCTTTCTAGACCAACAAATGAAAGGAGGATCGCCAGTAGCTGAGTTTGATAAGTAAAATATGTCTCCTTTCTCTCTCTCTCACCTGCTGGAATATCATCCCCCATTGGTTCCTTTGCAAGTCGCTGTTGTCACTTCCCGAGTCACAGAACCATTTGCAAGAGTGGCTCTAGAGGATTTGGACAGAAGGAAAAAGAAATAATGTAAGATGCTTCATTTTTAAGAGAGATAGAGATAGAAAGACCAAAGGAGAGTGGGAGGGGAAAAAAAGGAGGACATAAAGAAACAGGGGAGATTCTCAAGTATGTAGCCTGCAGCCTTGTCAGGTAACGTTTCTTCAGATGATGTTCTCTTTCTTTCTCCATCCCAAGATCTCCCTTCATCATTCCCCCACCTCAAAAAAAAAAGCATCTCTTCTGGGGCAGAGACATGAAAGCAAGCCGTGGGTCAAAGACAGGTATTAGGGTTGCCAGGGATGTGATTCGATGGCTCCGTTTTATCTCTGTGTCCAGGCTTTTGCGAGTCAGCAGGTAGAGCATTCCATTCTGGTCACATCATTTTCCTGCCTGATGACAAGCATCACACCTTCATCCATCACATTTACATTTCAAACTGCCACACGGCTGCTATTGATTAATTATTTAGCAGCCGTTGCCCACTTGTGAGCATTTCTGATCTTGCATTTCTTGTCAAAGAGGCTGCGTCTCTCCCCCCCCCCTTCCTTTGGTGGTTCAGCTTCAATAATTTTATCTGCATGAGTGCATGGGCGTAGCTCACTCTTAAAGCAAAACGGACACATCTGTGGATGCCCACCTGTGTGCAGATGGATGTATATTTCAAGCGCAGGCACATGAAGGTGCAGTCGAATTGCCCCCCCCCAACCACACTTGCTGCAGAAAGACAGCTTCCCAAGTCCTGCAGTCTTCAAGTGGGGGACACCTGTGTTGTGGAACTACAAACTCCATCATAAACTAGACCATAAACTTGACATGAGTCAACAGTGTGATGCAGCAGCTAAAAAAGCCAATGCCATTCTGGGCTGCATCAATAGGAGTATAGCATCTAGATCAAGGGAAGTAATAGTACCACTGTATAGTACCTCTGGTCAGACCCTACCTGGAATACTGTGTCCAGTTCTGGGCACCACAGTTCAAGAAGGATACTGACAAGCTGGAACGTGTCCAGAGGAGGGCAACCAGAATGGTCAAAGGCCTGGAAATGATGCCTTATGAGGAACGGCTTAGGGAGCTGGGTATGTTTAGCCTGGAGAAGAGAAGGTTAAGGGGTGATATGATAGCCATGTTCAAATATGTAAAAGGATGTCATATAGAGGAGGGAGAAAGGTTGTTTTCTGCTGCTCCAGAGAAGCGGACACGGAGCAATGGATTCAAACTACAAGAAAGAAGATTCCACCTAAACATTAGGAAGAACTTCCTGACAGTAAGAGCTGTTCGACAGTGGAATTTGCTGCCAGGGAGTGTGGTGGAGTCTCCTTCTTTGGAGGTCTTTAAGCAGAGGCTTGACAGCCATCTGTCAAGAATGCTTTGATGGTGTTCCTGCTTGGCAGGGGGTTGGACTGGATGGCCCTTATGGTCTCTTCCAACTCTATGATTCTATGATTCTATGATCATCCCTGGCCATTGGACGTGCTTGCTGGGGCTGATGAGAGATGTAGTCTGACGGCATCTGTGGGGCCACAGATTTCCCACACCTGTTCAAAACCAAGCTCAAGCGTGAGGGATTTGAGACAGGAAGGTTTTGTTTGGCTGAGATTCTGTTTCCGTTGCAGTGGAACAGTTAAGTCAGCCTTTGCTTGCCTAGTTGCTCTAGATCAGGCATGGCCAAACTTGGCCCTCCAGCTGTTTTGGGACTACAATTCCCATCATCCCTGACCACTGGCCCTGTTAGCTAGGGATGGTGGGAGTTGTAGTCCCAAAACATCTGGAGGGCCATGCCTGCTCTAGATCAGTGGTTCCCAACCTTTTTTTGGTCATGCCCCACCTAAGCACCTTTAAAATCCTGATGACCCCATGACCTATAATCCTCATTATTCAAAAAGTGAACTCCTATTCACATGGAGGAAGCTGAAAAGGCCATTCACTGTTAATAACTCATTCTCGAATTGTCCCCCTTAAAAATCAAATTGCCCCCTGTGGGGTGTGTGCCCCATGTTGGGAACCACGGCTCTAGATGTTTTGGACTACAGCTTCTATCAGCCCCCGCCAACACGGACGGGAGTTGGACTGCAAAGCACGTGGAGGGCACCAAGTTGGCAAAGGCTGAGCTAAGCAATCTGAGGGTCTGGACGCAGAGGTTGTGGTGGGGCTCTTTAAGTGCGTTCCTTTCCTTATTTCAAAATGTGGCAAGCCAGCCCATTGCTTGTACTGTTTAGAATAGAATAGAATAGAATAGAATAGAATAGAATAGAATAGAATATATTTTATTGTCATTGTCCCCTTCGGGGACAACGAAATTACTTGGCTGCTCCATCCACCCAGATAGGGCACTCCACGCAAAGACAAAACAACTACAAAAACACTGATTAAAACCATATACACTGATTAAAACCATACAATGATAAAACATAACAGGTAAGATTAGATGACTTCAAAGTCCAGGCTTCCCATTCAAGGCCGAGATCGCTCTGGAGAAGAAGCTGTTTCTAAGACGGCTTGTTCTTGTTGTCATCATCCTGTATCTCCGTCCCGATGGCAAAAGTTCAAAGAGACGGTGACCAGGATGTGATGGATCTTTCACTATGTCCAGTGCCTTTCTGTGGCACCTCATGGCATAAATCTGCTCTAAGGTGGAGAGCGAGCAGCCAACAATGCTCTCTGCATTGTTTAATGGGCACCCTGGACTCCTACCCCAAAGTCCTGCACTGTAAACATCCCTGTTCAACTAGGACGACAGTCCCTCTTGCACAGTTTTGGTTCAAGCGGATGGAAGATCAGATACATGGTTTGAATGGGAGAATTCCAACCCACTCACATTTTGCAAAATTGCACAATGAGGCAGGCCAGGTGGATAGGTCAAATTTGCTGATACCGAGAGTGACATCTCCAAGAACTGGGGAAATTTGTATGTGCTGCACTTTGCATGGATGTTTATGGAGCTCTGACTATTGGACTGCTATGGAAAACCTCCTGCACATGTGGGGATCTGGACAATAAAAAGCACCTTACATTCATCACATATTTCTGCTTAATGCATTCCTTCTCTTATTCATGAGTAACCAGCTTGTTCCGTATAGGGGGAAAATCTAACTAAAGTAATCAGTTCATCATAGGTGTGCCTAATGTGTATTGTCACAAATAAAAAAAAGCAAAAATGCCACTTAATCTTTTTTTATCTGTGCTTAATGGGATCAGGAAGCTATTTTCATAATTGAGTAGTGTTTTTTTTTGGGGGGGGGAATTCATCCAAAATTAGTGATACCAACATAATATAGGCACTTCACATGAACGTGACAGTAAAATAAACACAAATCATACAAGAAACAATTAGATTGTGAATGAACCCATTAATTTATTAACAAATATAAATACACACAATAATTCAAGGTAATTTATAAGGTTACACTCGTTTGATACACAGGTTGGTAGGCAATGTGTAAGGTACCAGCTAGCAGCAACAGAAAGGGAAACACAGCAGGGAGTTCCTTCCTCAGCATATTGATGCAGCAGCTAAAAAAGCCAATGCAATTCTGGGCTGCATCAATAGGAGTATAGCATCTAGATCAAGGGAAGTAATAGTACCACTGTATTCCGCTCTGGTCAGACCTCACCTGGAATACTGTGTCCAGTTCTGGGCACCACAGTTCAAGAAGGATACTGACAAGCTGGAACGTGTCCAGAAGAGGGCAACCAAAATGGTCCAGGGCTTGGAAACGATGCCTTATGAGGAACGGCTTAGGGAGCTGGGTATGTTTAGCCTGGAGAAGAGAAGGTTAAGGGGTGATATGATAGCCATGTTCAAACATATAAAAGGATGTCATATAGAGGAGGGAGAAAGGTTGTTTTCTGCTGCTCCAGAGAAGCGGACACGGAGCAATGGATTCAAACTACAAGAAAGAAGATTCCACCTAAACATTAGAAAGAACTTCCTGACAGTAAGAGCTGTTCGACAGTGGAATGCTGCCAAGGAGTGTGGTGGAGTCTCCTTCTTTGGAGGTCTTTAAGCAGAGGCTTGACAGCCATCTGTCAAGAATGCTTTGATGGTGTTCCTGCTTGGCAGGGGGTTGGACTGGATGGCCCTTGTGGTCTCTTCCAACTCTATGATTCTATGATTCTATGATATGACACCCACAATTCTTGAAAGGTTTGGGAGGGCAACCTTTTTCTACTGCCGAGCCACAATAGCTCAGGGATTGCCAACACATTATAACCATCAGGGATAGCGCTTCACCTGCACTCCCTCCTCCCTGATCAGTCTTGCTCTTGTCTTCCTTCCACCCACATGCCCTCATTGTTCCAAGTTGGACTCTTTCTGCTGCCAACCTGCTGTTTTCTCATATTCTGCACTATCCATTGGCCAAATTTCATGATGGGTTTTTACTGCAATAGACTTTTGAGCACGTGGCCATGCTTCTTGTTGGATCTTTGGTTGTTTGATCCCACTTCTACATACATTTATCGGACGTTATGCACATCGGTTGTCATCCAACCCTTACAATCCACATGGGGCCCCTGCTCAGACCACTGCCATTTCGCTACTAGGCTAAGCTCAAGGTGATGGTTTGGGTGTAGAAAGCCCTATACAGCTACCTGAAATATCATCTGACCCCTTATATACCCAATCAAACATTGCACTCCACAGGTGAGGGTCTCCTACAAATGCCATTTTATCATACAATGTAGGAATTGTTCCTTTGGTGTTGTGGCAGCAACCCTTGAATATTAGACAGGCACCGTCTTCACTGTATTTTTTGCACCTACTGAACACACACACACACACGTTGTTTACCACCCAGGCCTCCTTTGAGAGGAAGGGCAAGATATAAATTTAATAACAAGCAAGCAAACAAACAAATAGGTCCTCTGTGTTGATGAGAATTATTCTAAAGCGAGAACCTGTGGATTCTCTCACACCACACTGTTCCTGCTTCAGGTAATGTTCTATGAAGTTTCTTGTGCTTGTCAGGCAGAGATAAAGCTAGCTACCTTTCCCACAATTACTTCTTCTGCGTATCTATTAAAGCCACAGACACCTTCTCTTTCTTGGCAACTGAAAAACACAAGGAAATGGACATGTCTCATGTGTGTACCAAAATATGGACATTACTCTTGAAGAGTGCGTGATATAAAGTCAAAACAAATGGCCACTTTGGCCACCTACCATTTTGAATGGTACATGGTTTTCTACTACATGGTTTCAAACATTATGTGTTTTTTTGGGGGGGAGGCCACATATTCTCATGTGAGGTAAAGCAGATCTTCCCCATATTCTCCATGTGGTTTGTTGAAGCTATCTGCATTAATTAACTGTGGCTGGTGATGTTGATCAGAGAAGGTATTCCTTCAGGTTTCCTGCTAGAGACTCCTTGCCTTCTTGTCTTTTCTTCTACCTCTTCCCACCCACCCCCACTGCTTTCTAGATTTCACAATATCAAATGTCACTTTTCAGCTGTGAAATATTTACCTGCTGTTTTGGTGAGAACCTATGTAAAAAAAACACCACCATACTATGACCAAACTTTTCAGAACAGAATAAACCAGAGGTAACGATGGTGAGGAAATACAGCAGTGGCATATGGATGGATCAAGAGAACTAATCTGTCACTAACTGGTAACTAGGGATGAAGGAACATCAACCGCAGAATACTGTGTAAGACCAACCTTGACCTGCATTAACACATCTTGCATTTTCCTGGCATTTCTCACTTGGTAATTTGGCTGTTCACATTCACCTATAAAAACACAACATATTTTGGTGCTTGTTCTTATTTCAGATATTAACTCTTCCTTGAGATGCTCTCTGGAAGTTTCTTGTGCTCCCACTGTAGCGCTGAAATGCCAGAGCAGAGAATGGATCGGTGCCTGTGCCTGTGCCCTGCACATTTAAACAACAAGGTACCGGTAGACAAATGGGGGCTCAATGGGTTTCTGAATTTTGAAATTAATTTTGAATCTGTTCATTCAGATCAGGTATGTTGCCTCTGGAGGCCCAAGATCTGCCCCTCAAGAGCTTTGTCCCCATCATTAATTGTCAAGCATCAAGCAGACGAAATCCAAGTCTGTGGAGAAAAAAGCAATTAGATATTTTAGGCAGTGATAAAAACACCACAAATAATCAATTTCTATGGCATTAGCAGCTACCAGGTCCAGGAAAAGTCTATAAAAGCTAGAATTTATTGCAGAACACCAGCCAGCTTACAAAACATTGATCCTCAGTAGTATGCATAGATTGCTGGATTTTAAGAGGAATTCCTAATGATTCTTACCTTTCGTAAAAGTGGAGGGTGGGGGGGTGGAATACTGAGGGAAAGAGAAAACACAGCAAGGGAAAAACTAGGCTAAAAATGCCTGTTAAACTGTATTTGTTTACTTTCTATAAGAAACCCACTAGTAAATTGTTTGGAGGCAATTAGATGTAATCTGATGCATAGAACCTCATAAAAGGGGAACAGTTAATTGCAGTAATAACACATTACTTAAAGAAAAAAACACATTTATTGTTCTTATTTTAAAGATTGTTTGCCACACCTGGAAAAGAAAAGGAGGAACTGGAATACATTTCTGAATGTAATGGAAACCTAGAGCTGAAAAACACATATATCCCTTCTTTGTGAAAGTTAATGCCAGACGGTACTTAAATTCGTATTAACCTTTCCAATACTATTTATTTATGTTAAATAATCCCACATTAGACTCTTGCTCACACTACACAAAATGAAAATGGAATGAATAACACTCATTAGAAAGACTAATTTACCTACTTAACTTTAAAGACATTGCTGGGTAGCTTTGAAAATTGAATATAGAGAGAGCAGCCATTGGCAACCTGGTGCCTCCAGATGTTTAGGACTACAGGCCTGCCCTCAAACATTTCTCAGATGAAAATAGGGACACCAGGAAGCTTCTCCAGCATTTGATAAATGGCTTCGGTCCAGTATACCTGAAGGAGCGTCTCCACCTCCATCGTTCAGCCCGGACATTGAGGTCCAGTGCCGAGGGCCTTCTGGCGGTTCCCTCACTACGAGAAGCCAAGTTACAGAGAACCAGGCAGAGGGCCTTCTCGGTAGTGGTGCCCACCCTGTGGAACGCCCTTCCTTCAGATGTCAAAGAGAACAACAACTACCAGACCTTTAGAAGACATCTGAAGGCAGCCCTGTTTAGGGAGGCTTTTAATGTTTAATAGATTATTGTATTTTAATGTTCTTTTGGAAGCTGCCCAGAGTGGCTGGGGAGACCCAGCCAGATGGGCGGGGTATAAATAATAAATTATTATTATTATTATTATTATTATTATTATTCTTATTATTGATCTCGCCACACACATAGACACCATCTACATCAGTCCCCTTGAGCCAATTGCAACCTTTCTGCCGAACCTACCTAATAATATTGTCATAAAGAAAAAAATGTGCGAGGGAAGGGATTGTGTACAACACCTTCAGCAGATAAATAGGAGGAATTAAGATTTTAGCTGTAAGCTGCCTTGAGTCCCTGTCAGGGAAAAAGACGGGATAATAATAATAATAATAATAATAATAATAATAATAATAATAATAGAAAATGTGAACATGATCAGGAGTAAATCCTGTTGAAAATGACCAGGAGTAAATCCTGTTGAACTCAGTGGGACTTGGTTCTGAGTGAAAATGCTTAGGATTGCAATATAAGGCTGCCCAGCCTTTACCCAGTTACCTGGGAGTCAGCTCCATTGAATACGGTGGGACTTACTTCTGAGTAGGCGGCATACGGCTCCATTTACCATAAAGGAATAAACACTCCATGTGTTTCCTAAAAAACGGCTGGCTGTGGAAGCATTGCAATTAAAGAATTTAAAGTGGATTGGTGACATTTTCCTTCACAAGTATAAGAAGGGCTTCGTATCCAAGCTTCACTGTTTCCTTCATTTGGTGCAATTATTTTATTTTCAATATAAACAGGACTTTGTTATTGCATGCACCACTTTTAATTGTTCTCTGAGACGTGGCGGGGAGGATAAAGGAAAACCGGGATATTCTGGGATCAAATAAAAAACAAAGATGGCTTCTGTAATTCCGGGACTGTCCCTGGAAAATCAGGACACTTGGAGGGTATGTGACAAGTCCCATCAGCCCCAGTCAGCAAGGCCTTCAGCCTCAACAAGAGACGTTGAGGAAATAACAGGAACGGAGCCGGCAGCAGTATTATACTGAAACTGAAAGAGCAGTATAGGGTACACCACAAATACCTCTAGAGTTCCAGCATGAGGAGTGGTCTCAAACATTTTAAATCGATTCCCAGTCACACAAACTGAGAGTGACATTGCAGTAATGTACATGTGTATGTAGAAGTAAGCTCTACTGTGTTCAGTGGTACTTACTCTGAGGTAAATGCTTATAAGATTGCAGTGAACTTGCTTAGCAGCACAAGGGCTGTGGGGGAGCATCAAATTTTGCTATACCAGGCATTGGCAAACTCGGCCCTCCAGATGTTTTGAGACTACAATTCCCATCATCCCTGACCACTGGTCCTGTTAGCTAGGGATGATGGGAGTTGTAGTCCCAAAACACCTAGAGGGCCAAGTTTGCCTATGCCTGATCTATACAATTCGACTGTTCGAATTCAACATGGAAGCACTCACAACTATATTTTGAGGAGTAGGGAACCGTTGTACACAACTTTGCCTGGCCTGAACAAATTGTGACCCACCACACATACTGTTTATTACAGTCACATGTTACAGTCCAGCAGCCCCTTCCTAGGGTTTTGCCACCACTCTGACAATTTGTCCAGGATGGCAGGAGAAGGCAATGTGCCGGTCAGATCTTTTCAGAGAATGCATCGAAATGTCAGAAGGTATGAAAATGCGAGCTCTGCTTTAGAGGTGGCGATGGTGTCCAGGAGTGGGGTGGGGAGAATAGAAATTAATCCAAAACGTATCAAGTTCACCCATTAAATCCTCGCAGTAGTGAACTGCTCAGTAGTGGTGCTAATAAAAACAACAACAGCCTGGCTTACTGAATGCAAATGAGGCAGTGAAAAAGCAAAACAAGAACCCACACTGCCAACCAGCCACCCTGTTCGGGTTATGGTATTTACTCAATCTGTACGTTAGCTGCAGCCCCACACTTGCAAGCCCTCAGATATGCTCACACAGCAGTGGAGTGGAACCTGACAACGACACTTGGCATGCGATCATAACATTCCCTGGCACACTCTCCCAATGCCATGTGGAGCTATTTGTACAGTTAGGCAGAGACCCCTGCAGCACAGGAAATGCCATCGGAAGTACCGCTGACCCTTCTTGGCCTCCGGTGCGGCTCCGCTTCCCGACTTATCACTGGCCTGAATTCAAACGCGATCTCTGGAGAAAGCAAATCAATTGAACACATGTTTGGTCTGAAAAATGCCATTTTTGGGGAAGAGGCGGAGATATTCCCTTACACCAGAGCGTTTCCCTTGCCCTGAAGATTTGTCAAGTGCAATTGAACGCACGCACATCACGGCGCGTTGCCGGTGCCAGCAGAAAATAATTTCAATGTGTCCTTTAGTGCTCCGATAAAATACAGGCAGGCAGTGTTGAAACAAGATGCCCTGCGAAAGTCCCAAACACTCTGGCATTCTGCGTTTCCTCTACGTTTGGTATGGGGCCAGAGCGGCAGGTTTTGTGTAAGAACCAAGAGAGCAACTCCGCAAACTTCTTCTCTCGTCTCCTAGACAGTTGTTTTTAAGCGGAATAATCGGTGTGTCTCTCGCTCGCACAAAGCCATCTCGGAAAAGCCATCTTTAAAGCAAACTGGTAATCTGGGTAGCTGAAGAATAAATGATGAACAAATATACACCACAAATGAATTGATGCATTCATTTCCTTTGCTGCAAGTCACAGAATCATAGAATTTTAGAGCTGGAAGGGACCCCGAGGGTCATCTAGTCCAACCCCCATGGTGTGTTTCTGCTAAAACATTTCACATATACACCAAGAAGTCATTGTTGGCACAACCGTTGTATTTATAGTTTTGTTCTTGGAGGTGATTTTCCACTGTACCAATTTTTCAATGTGGTCTCCAGATTATTAATACGCTTCCCAGATAAGTTCACCCTGCCTACTTTTAAGTGGGTATGAAAAACTATATCGTTAAGTTAATTTTCTTCTCTCTGTTTCTGTTAGTCCTGTTTCTGCTTGTTTCTTTTAAAATTGGCTTCTTGTTTGATTGTACTTGGTTTCGTTACATCAATTTACCTTAAGAGATTGCATGCCGTCTTGAATTGATATTTTGCCAAGGATGTTGCATTGTTGTACGACGACATTTAAACAATATAAGTAAGCAAATAACATACATAAAATAAATGATCACTTCCCATTCTTTCTGAATTTCACCTGCACTTTATTAGGTAGCTATTACAGTAGAAATTCCTATTGAGGACAACTTGGCTTGGAATCTTCTTTTTTTTAAACATTTCAATAAACCTTCTCCTCTCAGTGTAACACTAGGTCAGCCCTGTGCAAGACTGTTTTGAATGGATGAGGTTTCCTATGGTTTTGACCACCATTGCTGAAGGTAAACTCAAACTGTGAAGGTCAAACTCCCAGCCTCCCATTGAAAGTATTATAATACAGAGAATGTCTTGGAGTCAGATACTACTACTGATGCAATGGGGGCCTGACATATCCGAACTGAGAACAGCCGACAACATTTTAATCGTAACACCCTGAACGTTTTCTGCAGGATATAGAGGAAATAACGTGATCCACAGTGAGGAAATTAGTGGCGAGGGAACAGGAGAGAAGGAATCCCAAAAGAATCCAAAAGGAGCACATTTTTTCTGACGCCTCACATCACCAAATGATACCCATATGAGAAGCTTCACACAACTGCACACAACTGTGAGAAGCGGAAAGGCAACATTTGCATGGAAGGGTCAAAGGACTCTTATGGATAAACAGCATGATACACAACCCTGCCACTTAAAATTAAAGGGAATTACAATGCTATTTTTAAGGGGGGCGAATACTAAAAAGGGGAAACTGGTTGTGCTCAGCTAGAGGAAACCGATATATTTTCTTTCTTTCTTTCTTTTGGGGTGGGGTGGGGGGGGTTTAGGGGGTTGCTTTTAGTACTTTCCGTGGTGCGGTTTATTTATTTATTTATTCGCCAAGAACAAGGATTTCTGTTCTTTGATAGTTTGTTGTGTTTAAAAGACAGTGTAAAACTCTCCTCGCAAACAGTTGTTTACAGGGTGCTTTTCAGCACAAAGCTGTTTTAAAGCTCAATTGTGCATTTTGCAGATAAAGTGGGAAAACTAACTGAAGGCTGTATTGTAAGCAGCGGTTGCCGTGGAAACCCCAGTTTCAAGAGCTGGTTCTCCATTACCACTTAATTTAGGCTTCCTAATTGCATTCCGCTAAATCGGTAGCGACAATATCTGCAGAGCAAAACTGCATGCCCAGTCTAGCGCAAACCTCTTTGAAACAAGCTTTTTGAAAGCCAGGAGCTATAAAAACTCAGCATGACGCGGAGCATATGAGAAACCTGTAGTTCAAATGTACTGCTGCCTGCTTTCTCATCCTTAGTAACTTCAGTGTGCTCCACACCAATCTATTAGTTCAGTCTACCTTAAAGATCATAAAGCTCTGCCAAGTGGAAACTCATCTGTCCACCAACACGTTGGTGCAAAATAGATTTAATTGTACTCCTGACCCAGTATCATGTCCATCTTATTTTACTACACGCCAGCAGGTAGCCTGAGCGGAGGCTCACTTTTCCTTGAACTGCCCTTGCTCCTGCGGCACAAGGAGAACAATGCTTCCTCAGTTTAAATTATTTGCCACTGTTCAGCTGTGTAGCAAGCCAGACCGCCCATCTGTGGCCTGAAGAGAGCCTTGTCAGAACCACTAGACATAAAAGCATTCCAATTATCGACCACACGGCTTTAATAGAGGAGGCAACTAATATGATAGTGTAAGTGATTCTGCCAGTGAGACGCTCTCCGTCACTGTCAGATTAACACTTCAGTTAAACTCCTGTAAATCAGTCACATTATGCAGTTGCTCGAGGAATAAACACAGGCCCATTATGCTCAAAATTCCAGAGGGCTGCCCCCCTTCAATGGGGAGTTGCATGGGATGTTCTATTAATCGACATTCCTTGTCAAGTTTATCATGGTGCAAGCGCTAATGTGGGCATTGTCAGAAGGATTTAACTCACCAATGATGAGGTTCTGAAATGGACATCCAAGTGTACAAGCACCTCCTGAGGCCTTCGGTCTTCTGCATCCTAGAATGTCCCCTTTAACTCAGGCTGGGCTTACTCCTGAGTGAACATGCCCATGATTGAACTTTATAGGTGGAAGGCGTTTTCGGAACTGATATACAGTGGTACCTCGGGTTACAGACGCTTCAGGTTACAGACTCCGCTAACCCAGAAGTAGTACCTCGGGTTAAGAACTTTGCTTCAG
Organism: Darevskia mixta; assembly: GCA_034641385.1. Taxonomy (NCBI): domain Eukaryota; kingdom Metazoa; phylum Chordata; class Lepidosauria; order Squamata; family Lacertidae; genus Darevskia; species Darevskia mixta. The sequence goes on from JAWWNH010000063.1 coordinate 5,354,169, forward strand.
GATGAGAACAGAAATCGGGTGGTGGCGGTGCGGCGGCAGCGGGAAGCCTTATTAGCTAAAGTGGTACCAGTGGCGTAGGAAGCCTCTTGGCTACCCGGGGCGGCATTGCCGCACAGAGGCACCCCCTGGGGGCGGGGCGTCCTGACGCATGCGTCTTGACGTCACGATGCACATCAGGACAGACTGCGCATGCCCGGAAATCCCGGAATTTCCGGGCATGCGCAGTCCATCTGGGCCGGCGCTGCTGCTTCTGCGACGACCGAGCGAGCCGCCGAGCGAGCGCAGGCTCGTGGGGCTGCCCTGTTCACCCGTAAAGCAGCACGGACGGGGTGCCGGGCAGTGGGGCTCGGCTTGGGGAGGGGCTGCCGAGTGTCACCCCCCTCCCCTGGAACCCAGGGTGCCCCTCCCCCTACGTCCCGCCCTTCCTACGCTACTAAGTGGTACCTCAGGTTAAGAACAGTTTCAGGTTAAGAATGGACCTCCAGAACGAATTAAGTTCTTAACCCGAGGTACCACTGTACAATGTGATCTGGTCATGGCCAGGTTTCCTTCTTAAAAGCTGAAAGCTCTTGGAGCACAAGCTCCACTTCTAGAGTCCTACTTTATCCAGTGGTTTCAGCAAATTATTGCATTACGTTTCAGGTGCATGTTGTATTTGCAAATCACCACTTCTGCCGCGTTTTACTTTCATTCACTTTCGCCAGTGTTTACAAAACAGTCTCAAGTCTTAACAAAATAAAAAATAAAAAAATTCCTTCCAGTAGCACCTTAGAGACCAACTAAGTTTGTTCTTGGTATGAGCTTTCGTGTGCATGCACACTTCTTCAGATACACTGAAACAGAAGTCACCAGACCCTTATATATAGTGAGAGGGTGGGGAGGGGTATTACTCAGAGGGGTGGTGGAAATGGGTGATACGTGGATTGTAGAGGGTTCTTAATTCTAAGACCCTTAGGTATAATGTCCAGGTTCTTGCATTTAGTCAGAAAGAAGATTTCGGTCTGTACCTGCGCAAGTTTCTTGGTGAGTTTGATGGACTTCTATTTCATGCGGCTCAATGTGGTGCCTTCCATTGTTCCAGTTACAGGTCTCCCACCCTCTCACTATATATAAGGGTCTGGTGACTTCTGTTTCAGTGTATCTGAAGAAGTGTGCATGTGCATGAAAGCTCATACCAAGAACAAACTTAGTTGCTCTCTAAGGTGCTACTGGAAGGATTTTTTTTATTTTTTATTTTGTTTTGACTATGGCAGACCAACACAGCTACCTACCTGTAACAGTCTCAAGTCTTAACACATTTGATTAGTGATCCCCATGTCACACACACAGACACCACCACCATTTAATGCTCCAGTCTGTCTTCTCTTTCTAAAATGGCTTTGTGACACCAGCACCCGAAACATGTCATTTATGGATTTTCAAAGTTGCTCAGCTCATTATTCTTACATGGAGGAGCTCAGGAGCACATTGTTCATAGACAGAGATCACACTGAGACCCACCACAGGTTCTCAGCCACAGTAACTCTGTGGATAATTGAGTGCAGCACGTAGCTTCAAGGAAGGCCCAAGTTTTTTAAACACAACTGGGACCTGTGAAATCGCAACAGCAGAGTGTGTGTCTCTGAGCATACGCAAAGCACCTTTATTTCACTGCTAAAAGAAAGCTGTTGGCCCTCATCCATCTGGAATTAAGACAGAAGTCAACTTTCGATGCAAGAGAATGTGTCTTCCAAGCAAGCCTACTGCTTTTAGGGTTTATCATTGTCATTTCCTTGGAACGAGATGACCAGCCCTGTACTTGTACTGCTGTAATTGAACTTATTCCTTGGAAATCAATATCAATTCTTTAATAAGATACAGTACACAGGATTGGAGAAGATCAGTCTACATCCCAATCCCAAAGAAGGGCAGTGCCAAAGAATGCTCCAACTACTGCACAATTGTGCTCATTTCATACGCTAGCAAGGTTATGCTTAAAATTCTACAAGGCAGGCTTAAGCAATATGTGGACCGAGAACTCCCAGAAGTGCAAGCTGGATTTCAAAGGAGCAGAGGAACCAGAGACCAAATTGCAAACATGCGCTGGATTATGGAGAAAGCTAAAGAGTTCCAGAAAAATATTTACTTCTGCTTCATTGACTACGCAAAAGCTTTTGACTGTGTCGACCACAGCAAACTATGGCAAGTTCTTAAAGAAATGGGAGTGCCTGATCACCTCATCCGTCTCCTGAGAAATCTCTATGTGGGATAAGAAGCTACAGTTAGAACTGGATATGGAATAACTGATTGGTTCAAAATTGGGAAAGGAGTACGACAAGGCTATATATTGTCTCTCTGCTTATTTAACTTATATGCAGAATTTATCATGCGAAAGGCTGGACTGGATGAATCCCAAGCCGGAATTAAGATTGCCGGAAGAAATATCAACAACCTCAGATATGCTGATGACACAACCTTGATGGTAGAAAGTGAGGAGGAATTAAAGAACCTTTTAATGAGGGTGAAAGAGGAGAGCGCAAAATATGGTCTGAAGCTCAACATCAAAAAAACTAAGATCATGGCCACTGGTCCCATCACCTTCTGGCAAATAGAAGGGGAAGAAATGGAGGCGCAGAGAGGTTTTACTTTCTTGGGTTCCATGATCACTGCAGATGGTGACAGCAGTCACGAAATTAGAAGACGCCTGCTTCTTGGGAGAAAAGCAATGACAAACCTAGACAGCATCTTAAAAAGCAGAGACATCACCTTGCTGACAAAGGTCCGTATAGTTAAAGCTATGGTTTTCCCAGTAGTAATGTACGGAAGTGAGAGCTGGACCATAAAGAAGGTTGATCGCCGAAGAATTGATGCTTTTGAATTATGGTGCTGGAGGAGACTCTTGAGAGTCCCATGGACTGCAAGAAGATCAAGCCTATCAATTCTTAAGGAAATCAGCCCGGAGTGCTCACTGGAAGGACAGATCCTGAAGCTGAGGCTCCAATACTTTGGCCACCTCATGAGAAGAGAAGACTCCCTGGAAAAGACCCTGATATTGGGAAAGATTGATGGCACAAGGAGAAGGGGACGACAGAGGATGAGATGGTTGGACAGTGTTCTCGAAGCTACCAACATGAGTCTGACCAAACTGCGGGAGGCAGTGGAAGACAGTGTCTGGCATGCTCTGGTCCATGGGGTCACGAAGAGTCGGACACGACTAAACGACTAAACAGCACAGCACACATGTTGTGTTATGACATCTGCTTACCTTCTGGCCTGCTCTCTGTTTGGGATGCAGTTGGTTTGCATTGTGTTGGTTGCTTATTGGAGAGAGAGCTTAATATTGGACTGTTAAGATATCCAGGTTTGCAAAGTAGATTTTTCAGACATACTATCTATACGGCACATAGGACCAGATAGACAGGTGGTGCCTTAGGGTCTCAATGCGTGAATGAACTAATGGTTCCAGGAGGCACCGTTTAGATTTGCTAGGTTCCGGGAACAGTTTGGGTCAAGGGGGTGGGGGTGTACAAAGGAGATGGGCTCCACTCAACCTGTAATGGAACCAGACTGCTGGTGCTTAAAATCAAAAAGGTTGCACAGCAGCTTTTAAATTAACTTCTGGCAGGAAGCTGACAGGTGCTGGTTTGGGAGGCATCTGCCTCAGGAGGAATCATCCCTCGGGAATGACATTCTAAATGTTCTGTGAACTCCAAATGGAGGACAGGGGAGAATGTGACAATGGACGCATGGAATGGGAGCGAATAATAATAATAAAAAGACTAAAAGGTCACAGGAGAGATCATTCACAAAAAACGAGTTTGTAAAGAGGGGCCACGGTGTACAGTTTATGTGCAAATTCTAGAAGCCTGAAAGCAAAGGTGCATGAATTATCCTGCTTGGCAATAAAAAAGCAGCAGGGATATAGGGAGCAGAGATACCTTCTCCTGCTCAGGTTCTGGGATCTTGAGTCTCAGTGTATCTCCTGATGCCCATGTTGTTGTTGTTGTTGAGGCAGCAGGTGAAGACCCTTTTGTTCCCCCAGGTCTTTTAATGGTAGCATTCATTTGTTTTTTGTTGTTGCTCTGCTACTTTTATAAGATGATGAATGGAAAGATACAGCTATGTGACACCAGCATACTAATGACACTGTGCTCCACATCCCCAGATGGCAGCTCCTGATGGTTGGTTTGCCAGCTACGGCAGTGGACCACGATAGCTTGGCATTATATGTCCGTGCTCTGGTGACCTCCTGCTTTAACTATTGTAATACACTGGATGCAGTGCTGTGATTGAAGATGGTCCAGAGACTGCAGCTAGGGCAGAATGCAGCTGCTAGGTTGGTAACTGGGACAGTGTGATGGGACGATGTGTCACTGAAAGCTCTGCACTGGCTGCTGGTGACTTAAAGGTAAAAGTAAAGGGACCCCTGACAGTCAAGTCCAGTTGCGAACGACTCTGGGGTTGCGGCGCTCATCTTGCTTTACAGGCCGAGGGAGCTGGCGTTTGTCCACAGACAGTTTTTCTGAGTCATGTGGTCAGCATGACTAAGCTGCTTCTGGCGCAATGGAACGCCGACACCTGGGCAGCGCACGGAAACGCCGTTTACCTTCCCGTCGGAGTGGTACCTATTAATCCACTTGCACTTTTTTTTTTGGCGTGCTTTCAAACTGCTAGGTTGGCAGGAGCTGGGACCGAGCAACGGGAGCTCACCCCGTCGCAGGGATTTGAACCGCCGACCTTTTGATCGGCAAGCCCAAGGCTCAGTGGTTTAGACCACAGCACCACCCGCGTCCCTGCTGGTGACTTACCAAGCCCAATTTAAGGTGTTAGTACTTGGGTAGAAACCCTAAGTGACTTGGGACCTACAGTAAGTACCTAAAGGAGTGACTCTCCCAATATCAGCCATCTTGGACCCTGTTGGTGGTGCCATCCTTGGCTGTCATCCTTAGGCCTTGACCTGTGGCAAGGCCTTCTCAGCAGTGGACTCTCATTTCTGGAATGCCCTCCCTGGTGAGGTGCAACTTCCTCCCTCATTGTTAACTTTCAGGAGAAATTTAAAGACATTCATGTTTACCCAGGCACTTGATGGCTGAGAGATACTGGGCCACGGCAACATTGGAATTGGTAAATATGAGGGTATGTGATTGCCTTACAAAGGTTTTACATGGTCTAAATGTATTAGATGGTTTTTAATGGTTTTTAAAAGCTTTAAAGTTTTTGTTTTTATTTTAAATTATAGTGTTTTAACATTTTGATGTCTTCTGCACTGGGCTCCTTGGGGAAGTAGAATGGGATACAAATGCAACCAACCAACCAACCAACCAACCAACCAACCAACCAACCAACATATAAATCCAGTGGTCATCATCCAACACATCAAATAGGCTACAACTTTGATGCCAATTTTGACACATGTGATATGAGGGATGGACCAAAGAAAGGGTATGTGTGCAGTGCATCCCCCCACCCCTGGTCGTGGTTGGGCCACCATCTGAGTAAAGCTTGGATTGGTGGTGGCAATTGCTCCCTGCAAGAGTGGTGGTGTTATTTACCGAACAAAAGGCGTTATACGTTAATTGCCTTCAAGAAATTGACAGCACTTCTAACTTGGCCCTCAGTCCTGCTCATGACTCTCTCTCTCTCTCTCTCTCTCTCTCTCTCTCTCTCTCTCTCTCTGGATAGGGAAAGAAACTTTGGGGTTAGCTAAAAAGAGAAGATGGGAGCAGGAGCAAAAAAAAAGAACTGCAGGTTGTTGTTTTTTAAAGAAGGACTAAATCAGGTAGAACACTGCAGTGGGCTCTTTTGTATGCATTAAACCTCATAAGCCTAGCTCATAACTAGTGCCACGGAAGGGCGAGTGCCAAGACCCACAGGCCAGTTGAGAATAGGATACAAAGCAACTGGCCCTGGTTTCAAACTCCGGTGCAGGAGCATCTCCCTTCAGCCGTTTATATGAGTATGCTGCCAAATGGTTTGGTGGGCACCCATTTCTCCTGCTGCATCGATCTTCTCCTGCTGTTCCTCCTACTGTCAGATTTGTGTCAAGCTGAAGGGATTTGCAAGATCCGAGGGCAGCACAGATAATTTCTGGGACTCTGCGGCATGCATAAAACAATGTCTCTGGGATGAGCCGTGCAAATCAGCTCTTCTCTTCATTTATACACATACATATGTGGTCTCCTTCCATCAAAGAAATAACGGCAGTGTGAAGAGACCAGTGGGAGGTGTGCAGAGGTGTTGATAACAAAGGTCTCCATGCTCCCATCCATTGCAGAGCAGGAGGACAGAGGAACTGGAAGGGATGGGGGAAAGGGAATGATGAAAAGAAACATGTCACCCCCCTCTACAAAGAGCAGAGCCAAAATGGCTTCCTTTTCTTCTGAGCTCTTAGGTGACCTTCTGCAGGAAAAAATGAGTGCTTGGCTTGCCATAGGCTTTGAGGGAAATGTGTCAGGGCAGAAATGGAGCCAGAAACAATTGTTCTATATGGTACATGCTTCCTGGTGGTTGGCACACTTCCCAGGAGATGCCTCAATGTGAATTAACAAACATCAACACTTCCAAGAAGTCACAAGGAGCTGTGTTATCCAGATGATATGGCTCAGTTTTTTCCCCTAGAGATAGAATGCAAGAAATACAATAGGACCTTAATGCCAAAGAGGTGGCAATTCTATTAGCTATCTCAAACACAAAGGTTTCATTGGACCCAGGACCCATTGGACCCAATTCTGGCACCCTAGGCGAGGGGGCGGCCCACGTGACGTCATTGCGTATGACGCACGTTGCGGAGCGGTGCCCCGCCCCCTGCGCGGCCGGGCGCCCCTCGCCGCCGCGGTTTGCTTGCTCCGCCGCTGGTTGGGGTGGCGGCGGGCAGCGGCGGGGGGCAGGCTGGCCAGCGCCCCCTCCATTTTGGCACCCTTGCCGCCGTGGTTTTCGCCCCAACCTGCTTGCTCCGCTGCTGGTTGGGGCGGCACCGGGCGGCGGCGGGGGGCGGGGGGCAGGCTGGCCAGCGCCCCCTCCATTTTGGCGCCCTAGGCAGTTGCCTAGTTCGCCTAAATGGACGCGCCGGCCCTGATTGGACCGACCCACTGAGATTTTATTTTCACAGTAATACTCTAAAATATTTAAGGGAAGGTGGACATTTGTGTTATGTCGCTCCCAGACAACCATGTCTATTGAGTATTCAACCTGATTTGTTTGCACAGAGCTTGGGGGAGGTAATATGACACCCACGATCGAACATTCACTCCTATTGGGTGGCAGGGAGATTATGCAATGGGACATCAACCAATGAGTATCACCTGCAATGCAAAGGTGCTCCAGAGGCAGCCCCTGTCACAGTCACACTGTGCTATCCCATAGCGCATAAACACTCACCAGAAAGGTGTATCACTGCAGGGAAATCACAATTTAATTTTACTTTTACAATCTTTTCACATCTTCGTATATTTAAATTGTCACTGATAAATATATCCTCCCTAATCCAGTTATGGACGTACACCACAGGAACAGTTTGACACAAGAAGAAATGGGCATGCAAACAATTCTGAGCATGCGGTTATTCTGCATCCTGCCATGTGCACTTAGCCCAGTTCTGAAGATCTGTGATCATGTCAAGTCCTGGATTGGATTCAGTGCTCCTGCTTCCACCTTCCTGCTAATCTTGTGCACGAACCTACACAGGTACTGTTCTAGGTACTGGGACTTTTCAAAACAACGATAGCAAAATATTAATAGCAAGAAGAAAGAGCTCACTAGCTCACACACAAGCAATTTCAGAGAGTGCCGAGCCATAATTTGGGATCTACTGGGTTAGATAATCTTAACATGTAAAAGGTAGCATCCAATTAGCTCAGATAGAGCTAGTGCGAAATTATTGCACTTAAGCCTTAATTTCAGTTGGTCTACCCTGAGCAGGGCTAGCACTGGGTATTGCTCTTAGGAACATACATATTAAATCTGAACAGCCCTGGAGTTTTGTTACAAATAATTTTTTGGACACCATCCAAATTTCAATCTTTCCATGGATTCTTCTTTTTAAAGCAACAGCTAGATCAAGGCTTAATGAGTATGTGATATAATTACTTCTCCTAGCGCTGGAATTATGCCACATATTCAGTTATTGAAGTCAAGCTCTGCTGTGGAATCCCTTCCCTGCGGCAATGCCCTGACTACTGTTGCCCTGATTGTGGTATCATTGCCGAAAATCAGCTTGAAAGTCAGCGTGGTGTCTGTTTGTTATCCTTAGGCTTAAAAAAAATCTACTTTTTGGCCAATGGGACGAAATGAGAGATCTCCGCAAATGTTCACAGTGGCAGTAAATCTTTTATTGTACAGCTTCCATTTGCAAATATCGGCTTTCATACTTTCAAACTAGCTATTTAAATATTCTCACTAGCTTAAATTTCCTCCATCTCATCGGCTGAATTTTCCTGTGGTCTGGCCAAGTCCATTTTGTAAGGAATAGATTCTGTAGCTGCTGTGTCGGATTGTGGCAAACACAAACACACACACACACACACACACACACACACACACACACAGCAAGATGGGGAAATGCCTAGCTATTGTATATGAGTAGGTCTCCCAGTAAAATGTTGCCATACACTGAAGCTTATTGCCTCATTACTCTTCAAGTCTTTATGAGCAGGGGTGGGAAAGCCTTTTAATTGTATTACTTAACTGTTTAATTAAGGGCCATTACTATAACAATTTCATTCTATGCAAAATATATGTCAAGATGACATTAGCCTGCACAATGAAACACGCAGCTATAAGGCTATGCAGAAATAAAGGTTAAGCACATGACTCCCTTCCCCCTGGCTTTTTGCATATGGGCCTTTGGACATTGACTAATTGTACCGCTCATCGCTGTCTCTCCCAACTGTATACTTCTTGCATGTGCTCCAAAAACGAAGTATTGCATTTACAAAGTTTACATTCCTTGCAGACTCCAAAGCTACTGAATCTGGTGGCGTCAAGTCAATCATGGTTTGTAGTGCTCTTCAAGGTCTAAACATCAAGGAATGTTTGAAGAAAATCACTTTGGAGACTTTCATGTGATGAAGGTTTAAAATCTAGCCTCTTCTGTGAGAAGGTTCACAGGTCAGAAACAGGGAGAAGAATGTTTTAGCATGTCACGATTAGTGGCATATTTTCAAAAGATTATAGCTGGATTACTTGATAACCAGGAGCTCTTAGGTGGTGTAAAATACACACATATCCACATCCCTGTACAGATTTTAGTCATTTTAGCACCATATTCTGGAAAAGTGTTGGAAGAAATCATTCTTTGGCTTATTTTAATAAAGGTAAAAATTATGTTCCCACTCTTTTTTATAATCTGCAACTGACTAATGCATACGGCAACTAAATGTGACAGATTATATAAGCATACCATCAAATAATGGTTTATATCATACAACCTTTTGAAATCCGCATCCCACAGAGAAAATTTCCTGTCCAGCTTCAGAACGATTTAAAGTATTCCAGGGCAGTGGCATCTCTTTTAAGACTTTATTGAAGTTCATAACTTCCAAAGGGAAGACTATGATAGTGTTTGGTTTTCTTCCTTCAATTTTTTCTCTCAAATGTTTTACCTAAAGGCAAACACACTCCCCCTTGTTTCAAATTAAACTTTCAAATCAGTGTTTGTGTATTCTTGAAGATACTTACTCTGGATCAAGAAGACCATTTTGGTTATTAATCATTATTGGTCACTTACTAATATTTGTGCAATTAGTGGGTATTCATCAGCATTTTAGTGTGAATTCCTCCTAATAAATGCATTTTTATATACAATTTTCCTTAATATAATGCATTTTTTGTTATTTGTTATTTTGTTATAACAGATGCACTTTTATGCACCCTTTTACACTGCTATATTCATTTTTGTAAACACCACTGGGTTGAAGAATTGCACTACAAAATAATGAGAAGTGCAAATTTTGAAGGACAACTCTGTTTTGGTTTGTGCATTGTTTCAGGAAGTGCAAATTAGGTAGGTTCACCTTTAAATGTTAACTGAACCAAAATTTCCCTCTAAAATCCTGTGAACAAATATATGGATGCAATTCCCACTGAGTTCAGTAACAATTTCTCTGCCCATCTGACAGGGAAGTCAATGTTTTTAATGTTGTGTATTTGTTGTGTTTTTCTTTTTGTTAATTTTTTCTTTTCTTTTATGTGGGTGTAAGGAGGGAGGGAGGGAGGTGGGAGTAATAGTAGGGACCGAGATGTGAAGACTTGTATACCTGTAACTGTAACTGAGGTTTTTGTTATGTAAATAAAAATTTAATAAAAAAAAACAATTTAAAAAAAACAATTTCTCTGCCCATCAGGCAGAGAACGGCTACATGGCATGTGTTGCACTAGTTGCCATCAAAATACTTCTAATTTTAAAAAGGGACTTGGGAACCTTATAACTTTAAAAATATACAACAGATCTTCACCATACCACTGAAGATATTTTCATATGCCCTGGAAATACCCTTGAATTTTTGACATAATCTAAACCAGCAGAAGGAGAAACCGAAGGTATGTTTTGATCTTGAATGTGTAGACAGTCCCAGGCAGTGGGATGCCTATAGTTCAAAGCAAGAGAGCTGAAGTGATAGAATTCAGCCATCTTACATCAAATTTATATTGAAATCCAGTTTATACCTCTTATCAGATTGATTCTCTATGCCAAATTTCATAGATATTGGACAAATCATCTTTACGTTCCCACATCCTGATGGACAAAGTTCATTTGGACTTCTTTCTGCCTTTGACTCTTATGTGGTCACATGGTCACACCCATATGTGACATTTAAAAACAAATAAAGCAAAAAAAAAACAACCCAGGACCTGGATTCAGCAGAAGACCAGCTGCCTGACTCAGTTTTGAGGTATTGGGCTAAGAAGAACTTCCATCCTATAGAACTTTTAAAAAAGAGCTTCCCTTGATCTGCAGATCTACTGTCAAGGCAGCATGCCTCTGAATTGCTGGGACGCGGGTGACACTGTGGGTTAAACCACTGTGCCGCTTGGGCTTGCCAATTGAAAGGTCGGTGGTTCGAATCCCCGTGACGGGGTGAGCTCCTGTTGTTCGGTCCCAGCTCCTGCCAACCTAGCAGTTCGAAAGCACGTCAAAGTGCAAGTAGATAAATAGATACCGCTCCGGCGGGAAGGTAAATGGCATTTCCGTGCACTGCTCTGGTTCGCCAGAAGCGGCTTAGTCATGCTGGCCACATGGCCCAGAAAAACTGTCTGCGGAAGCGGACAAACGCCGGCTCCCTCGGCCTGTAAAGCGAGATGAGTGCTGCAACCCCAGAGTTGTTCGCGACTGGACTTAATTGTCAGGGGTCCCTTTACCTTTACCTTACCTTTCTATTGAGCACAATCCAGAGAAAGTTAAGGTCCATTGAAATCGATCTGCAGAGGTAAGGATTTCACACCCATTCATTTCAGCGGGGTTCAGGCATGTTTAACTTTCTCTGAACTGCACATGATAGGTTTCCAAACATGTAATAATCTGTCTCCATACTTAAATGTTTGACTTAAACATCAATCTCACCACAAAATGCCTGGCACGCAGTCAGCATCGAAGAAGCTGATAAGAAATGAGTAAAGGGTAGACACTATAAGGTCGCTGGGATCTTCGCGAAGTGTGCCTTTTAAATTTTACTAGCTTCGAATTTTCACTTAACTCGGAAATGTGATAATACACAAAATGGAGCAAAACCCAAGATACCCAAATTGACTTAATTTGTGACAGGATGATAACAGGATGGGAATTAATAGCACGGTAATCAAACTAATACATCTTTTCTAAAGAAAAAAAATATGAATAAAAGGCTTTTAGCTTTTGAGAAATGGAATCCTATTGTAATTAGATCATGAACTAGGGCCTTTCAGTGCTGAAAATTCAAACTGTGCACAATTTAAGTGGCACCTTTTAATTCTTCCACAGCATATACTAATAGAAAACTCTGCACTGTTTTTCTTTGTGTGAACCCAATCACATCACATCAAATTATACAACTAATTAACACACACTCCTTAAAAAATTGCATATTATTTTGGCAAGCCAAATTAACGCCAGTCCCCTGAAACCATGTTTAGTAATTCCCATTGACTGTAGTAACGCCTACTATTGAGAGACGGTCTAATCAGCTACAGGCTCTCCTGCTGATGAGCTGAACCAAGGAACCAGATGTTTCTGCCTTCTAGGCTAATGAAAATGTCATAGATGTTTTCCCCTCCATCTCAATGAAGAAATAATTCCATCATGGTCATGATCTAGGTAGTCCTTGCCTGTTTCTTGCTGATCTCTTTGGCACAACTGGAAGGAGCGAAAACATCTACTTCTACTACATACATACAAACCCTTGTGATTAGATATACATACAATTATATATATATTGCTTTTTTAAAAAAAATTGCTCAGATATTTTACAGATGCACAGCTGTTCCATGTCTGCGAAGACTTTCTTACCAGAAAGTCTGAAAGACATGGAGAAAGATAAACCTCATTGAGGAAATTATATTTCCATCTCACATTATATTGTATATACAAGCTAGCGAAATATGTTTTCTGTTTATGGGCAAGAGATCTCGCTAGCATTAAATTACTTAATGAGATGTCTCATGCAATTAAAATAGGCATACCATTTGCATTAACGTTTTAAAGCTTGGTTATTCTGGGAGGGTTGGTTTACTTGAGTTTAAATAGGTGATAATGAGCGTGATGAATCAGTCTGCTTAAAACTGCGTACTGTGTAACTGTCTAGTAAAATCTTAATATTAAACTGCATAACACACAGCACATTATAAATGCCTTTGGTATGGTGTTATTCTACCTTGTTTATCAGATGATGGATCTGAAATTAACTACGAAGATACATGGAAGAGTTCATTTAAGATTCTAAAACTAATGTAACTGAGAATCTCCCTCCCCCATAACACACAAATATAGCCCACACAACTGATTGTGCTTTATGTGTGTCTAGCTCTGTACTGGATTGTAGCTTTGAAGTATATCTTGAAAATTGCTGCCGTTATTATTATGCCTGGTTTTAAAATTTATTTAAGTTTATTCATTTCCTCCCGCACCCTGCCACAGACAGGGATCCTGCCCTCCTTCACTTCTCAGTTCTGTGGTCGCTGACAATTAACACTGAGGCATTAACTGGCCTCGCAATTCAGTCTAAACACACTTCTGGTTGGGGCCCAGTTTATGTGTTTAGCCTGAACGGAGAACCATAATCTTTTCCCGGCAAATAGAAGGAGAGTTCCTGAGGGAGGCCCTGGACCACGTCACCTCCCTCCAGCTCTTCCCCCTCACAAAGGGCTGTGGGATCCCTGAGGGCTTACAGGGTTGCAGAGACCTGGAAAGTCCCCTTGGCCATCTCTGGACCACAGTGTCCCTGCTTCCTGTCAGGTTCTCTTCCTCCTCCTCCTGCTGGCAGCAGCTGTCTCCTTCAGGATGACAATATGTAGACAACCGAGACTCTGGGGAGTGCAAGGAAAATGCCAAAGGCCCTGACAAAACCCCAGCCAGCCCATAGGAGGGACTTTTGGTTGGCAAATCCACATGCTATTGAACTTCTTAGGTTGTTTAATCCGGGTTCAAACTGTCAGAGCAAAATAAAGTGGCTGGACCATGTTAGCATATCAGAGCAATGAAAGACAATACTAGCATCCTCAGCAAGAATCAAATTGTTGTGCTTCACTCAGAACCCCCATTAATCCAAGCTTCAAGGAGAAGCGGCTCCATAGTCAACAACAGAAGAACTCTGGCAGGAATTCTGGTAGCCAGCTCCTGGGTTATAATCACAATCCTATATTTGAACCAATGGCTGCTGGTGAAGTTGAACTTTCTAAGAACTCTTCTGCATACCCAACCCAACCCAACCCAACCAAATTGTTGCAACAAAATACAGAGCACTCTCCATACATATAACATTGGCTGCAGTCCTAAACCCACTTATCTGGGCGTAAGCCCCATTGAATTCAATTGGACTATTGTCTGAGTGGACATGGTTAGGATTATGCTGTTAGTCTGCCTTAAAGGGGAATATATATATTTTTGGAGCAAAATTATTAGAGAGGATGGGCATTTCACAATGGAAGGCAGCCTATTCTTCTTCTTCTTTTTTTCTTCCAAAAACTTTATTGATCAATTATTGGTTATAACATGTACAGTTCAGTCTTCATTTATATACATTTATATACATTTTGTATGCATTGTATTTTCATTTTTTTAAACAGTAAAGCTTTTTATTAAATACTGTTGACTGAATACATTATATGTATCTAATACAATATTCCTCTTCTCTCAAATAAACCTGAGTTGAGAAAGTAAAAAGGAAAGAAAGAAAACAAAATGAAGTAGGAAGGCAGCCTATTCTTCTACCTCAAAGGGATTTACAAACATTTTGAAATATGAAATAAATAAAAACATTAAAAAAAATTGTCCAGTAGCACCTTAGAAACCAAACTTAGTTTGTCTCTAAGGTGCCACTGGCCAATTATTTATTTATTTAATTTATTTTGACTGCGCCAGACCAACGCGGCTACCTACCTGAATCTTGACGTATGAAGTTATGTTCTAGGCAAGCATCTGCTGCACCCGTTCTTCACAGCTGGGAAAACCATGTGCAAAAGTAGACTGAGATAAGAATGGCGACATGTTTTACTACAAGAAGTGTTGCAAAGTTGTTATAACTGCTATTATAATTAGAATTGTTACCATTATTGTTGTAAGCTGTCCTCCACAGTAAGCTATACTCCAAGCATGTCCTTGAGGCTTCTTCTTAAACCCACTTACCTGGGAGTAACTCAGTGGGGCTTACACCTGATAGAATTGCACTGTAACCCTCCCACTGGGACTCACTGCTTAGCTTTGCCTGGACTGCCAGCTCCTGCTCCTCCTTTATAGAGCAAGAGCAGCAGTTTTAAACCAAGTATTTGGCAAGGGTCTTATTTATGCGCTTCCAAGAACTCCTTGAAATTAATGGTATCTATCAGATTAATAATTGAAAAAGTCCCCACAGACATTGATTTCTCTTCATGCGCTTGCATAAGAAAGCTCAGCCCCCACCCCTTTCCAATTTCAATGCTTTCTTTTCCTTTTCATCCCATTGAGTTTGGTTAGATGATTCCTCAACATGCAGGTGCAATGAAAATAAACATGTAGGGAAATGCATCTCAACAAATAGCTTTGTTGTTGTTGTTTTTTATTATTAAAATACCACTATGTGGAATACCGTAGACTCATCACAGCCGCTAGGTTAAATGTTCTGGATACAGCGGTTTTATGGGGAAGATACAGGGGAGTTCCATACGCTCTGAGATTTTGTCCCTGTGCCCTGGGAACGGTTGAGTCAACTGAACATATTCTTTTGACCTGCCCATTTTATGTAGATCTTAGACAAAAACTGATAGCTCCACTCTTATGCCAACTTAACCTAGTAGACAGAGAAAGACAGGTTTTGTTTTTGCTGAGCAATTTTACTGGTACCACAACCCTCTTGGTGGCCAAATTTCTTTTTTTTTTTTGGCCTTTAAACGCCGTAAGGTTAAAATTGACAGCATTGACATGGGTCTAAATGTATAATCTACTTCTCATTGTATGTTTTAGTGTAAAGCTTTCCGAGATGTTTAGACGGTTTAAATTTTTGTATGGATAATGATTGTGCTCTGACTGACGGTCGAATAAACTGTATTGTATATTATTAAAATACATTCCTATCCATGTGCCCATTTCAGATCGGTGCTAAACAACATCAAACGTTTCCCCCAAACCAGAAAAATGAACAAGCAAGGGCTGCGCAGTAGAAAGACCTTCCTTTTGCAAAGAGAGAGAGAGAGATGTTATAGTCCTGTATACCAGGTGCCCCAGAAAGGGGCTTTCTTATGGTCTAATTGGTAGCTGGCAGGCTCCTCCCTTCAAATCCTTTGCTCTGGGGTCCTTTCTTTTGTCCGAGTCATCCTAGTTTCTGTGTTCTAGCTCATTCACTCATGGTTGACCCGAAGGTCCTAGGTTAAGCATTCCCACTGGTATTTAGCCTCAGACCTTGTTATTGTTCCACCCATCTGACCCCTGATACATTAAATTCTAACAAGGTACTCTGGAAGGAAAGGGGAGAGAGAGAGAAATCCCTCATTTCTCTGTATGGTTTCATGGCTTGCCTCTTACAGCTTGGCTGATGTTCTTTTCTCCACAGCAGACCACCAAGCGCTCCGCTTTAGTTTGTCAATTTATAGTGCTGTCATGGTTTCGAATGCTGAAACCATTGTGTCGAATATACCCGGCTGACCTCTGAAGCGACTTTCTGTATTTCAATTGTTAACTCATTAGGGTTTGGAAAGGGCTGGCTGAAAGGAAAATGGCCTTTTCCCACAATCGCAATCCAACGAGTGGCTCAAGAGCCGTAACAATGCCGCGTGAGGGGAGACGGAGAGCACGATGCCCCAAATTAGCTCCAGATATTTTTGCATTCGTAATCAAAGGGGGGGGGGGAAACAGCAACACCCCCTGCCCTGCATTGTTTGTATTCCTCGGCTCTTTCCACATTATATAATTCATGGGAGGCATGCCAAATAAAGAAGAACGCACTATGTGACTTAAAGAGCTTGGGTTCTTATGGGCTTTCCTTTAGCAGTGCCAAAGCAGAAAGCAAATTGTCATATCATATAGCAGGGAACTTGTGGCCCTCTCCATGTTGTTGGACCACATCTCCCACCATTCCTTGCCATTGGCCATGCTGGCAGCAACTGTTGTGAGTTTGGGGTCCAATAACATCTGCAGGACAAATGGCTCCCTGTGCCTGTTGCACAGGATCACAATGACTGCATAGCAAAAACTGGTCGCAGGACTCCACATAAGTCTCCACCAATTATATGAATAATCCATTGTTGCTCAAAAAGGGCCTTTTATCAGCGGCAGGGCCTTAGCTCAATGGTAAAGCATTTGGCTGAGCAATGTTAGAGCGATTTGGAAGGGCGGTATGGAAATTCAATAAACAATGAAATAATAAATAATTTGCTTTGCATCAATTAGCATCTCCAGGTGGGGCAGGGGCTGTCCTCTGCCGGAAATCCCTGAAGGCTGCTGCCAGTGTCACTGAATACTCAGCATTATGCAATAAAAGAAAACTGCTTTTCATAGCAGGGAAATGTTTAGGCCTATAAGCCTATGCTGTTCCCCCTTTGATTTAAAGCAGGAAATACAGCCACCCCCTTTTAAAAAGCCATGCACTAGGGCAGGGGGTGGGGACTCCAACTCCCATGATCCCTCACCACTGACTATGCTTTCTGGGGATGATGGGAATTGGAGTCCAACAACATCTTGAGGGATACAAGATCCTTACCCTTAGTCAGTGGCGGAGCTTCATGCTCCGGCACCAGGGGGTGGAGAGCAGGTGGGGGCGGGCCATGTCACCTGTGGGGGAGGGGTGCCCAGTGTGGGCTGGGGGGGCAGCCACGATGGCACCCTGCCAGGATCGCGCTGTTGGGGGCGGTGCGCTCCCCCCGCACTCCTCTTCCTCCACCAGTGCCCTTAGTGCAATAGCTCAGTCCAATGGAATATGGAACAAAATAAATTTTAGTGACCAGCATCAGATCTAGTGTAATTTAACAATGTCATCATCACTGTATAAAGCTGCTTTCAGCACTTAGGAAAGTGCTATATAAACATCTAGCATTAGAATGTGATATAATAAAAGAGCAGCAGAATTTCTCCAAGTGGAACGTAGTGTTTACAAAGTTTCAGAAGAGTTATGCTAAGTTCACTGCGTGTTAGGAGTGTCTTGTGCCAAGATTTGGCTTGTGGTCCTGATCTGTTCCCCACTGCTTCTTGGGGCTAGTCTGTGGAAATAAGCAGCCGCTCCAAGATTTTGGGGGCCCTCAGACATGCCCCCTTAAGCTAGAAGAAGCAGAACATGAAAACTAAGTATTAGCTTAGGCTGCATCTGATCAGTAGCAGATGGCCGGCGATTCTCACCTAACCTCCTGACAGCGGAGATGGAATGAGAGAGAAAAGGCTGAGGTGGTGGAGAGGCTGGCATGGTAGAAGCACACCAGCAGGAGCAATGGAATGACTCCACTGTTGTGCTTGCACCGCACTGCCCTTCCCTCATCAAACCAGCAAAATTCCAAATTATCAGATGGCTAGCATTCGAAACAAAAGCAACATTCCAAACAACTTTAGTCTTTAAACCATCTCTGCTATGTCTTCCAAAGCCAGAACACTTTATAAAAGCACCAAACTGCTCTGTAGTCATAACCCCACTACCAAATTTAATCCCACCCTGATCTACCTAGGAGCAACATGTGAGCATCGTCCAGGTTTCTGTGTACACTTATCCCTACCTAGATGAAGGATCATCCACAGGCCCATGCACAGCTTTTCTGAGACCCGGAGTGAGGGTCTTGTTAGAATAAAGTTATAAACTCAAAAAGCACCCAGGCCCTGCCTTGGCCCTCCAGGCGGCTTAACCCTCTGATGCTCAGGGCAAGTGTCCCTGGCTGCCTTCCCACTCTGTGTGGGCCTGGTCATCCACACAATCAGACCCTGAGTGAATACCTCCCAGACCAATCCAGTATTCAGTCGTGCTTTCCTGCAGATCAGCTGCTGAGGAAGAGAAGCTGGTTGGATCCAGTCTCTTTGCCTACCCTTCCTTCCTCGCAGCTGACTGGTGGGATTTTAGCTTTCCCCCAAAGCACTACACACGAGCAAGCCTAACACCCAGAGTCTCTATCTTTCTGGGAAATAGGTGTGTGAGTTTTCCAGTAATTGTTTTCATTAAAACAAATTGCATGGGTGAATGGTATCCCAAAACTACTGGTGTTCCTGTTTGCAGAAAATGTTCTAGAAGGTTGGCTTTTTCTATTTTTCTGCTATGTTTCTTATGCATCGCTGTTTTTTAACAGGGTTTCTTATTATGGCTGCATATACCTTCCATAAAGGCTCTCTAAGCTGGATTTCCCCATACCACTTGGCATTTAAAAATATATATACTTTTTCATTGTGAACGTTTATGGGAGTTATTTCCCAAATGTCCCGAGTGGGTGAAATGCTGAGACCATAGTAGCTTGAGGATAGCGAACCTGATAGTTGATGTGGGCCTCAAACATATTTTGATTTTAAATAGAAAGCCTTCCTCTTTATGAGGATGTTCAGTTCGCAGCTTGAGCAGTGTAATTTTTACACAGGCCCCGGCAATCAATAAAAAAAGCCATGGGAGGAATGATTTATCTTGTTGGTTACAGAGACTGTCACCGAGAGAAATTGTAAAAGATCAATTTACACAACCTGGTGTGAGAATGTTATTGATATAACACGGCTGATCAGTTTCTGGTTGTCTGTGGGCAGTCACTGAAAAAGAGAGCTCTGCCCTCTGATAGGGCCACTGACCATGATCTTAATAGACTCGCTGGTCCATAAAATGGACAAGAAGCCAATGGAGGACGAGATTGCCAAAGGCTTTGGGTATGCTAACCTGCCGGGAGCAGAATGGATTGGCTGGTAGCCGACTGCTTAGTTAAGCAATGTCAGGCAGCCTCTCCCTCCCCCTACATCCCCCACCCTTTTTTTCCTCCCACTGTGAGAACAGTTCACATGGAGACTCGCTGCCTTAATTACAAAGAGCCCTTTTAAATACAGGTCACAGGAGTTGGCTCACTTGAAAGGAAATAAGGAAACAAGCTACCTTCCTGGAAAAAAAAAAATCAAACTTCCACGTCTCAAATTAGTTAAATGAAGCTTATCAGCAGTTGTTAGTTGATCCTTTGACAGTCTGTTAATTGCGGCTCTTACGTTAACTATGCTGCGCGGACCCTGGTATATGATTTCTCTCTCTCTTCCTTTTTAAGCCAATGGACAAATCACATGAGAAGCATATTGGCACAGAAAACAGAGGCTGGGCTGTTATGCCCATTTGCTGTAAATATCTGGGCATAAGGCAAATGTTTGTGAAAGGGACGTTTCAATACAGTTGATTAACCTACATGCATTTACTTTTGAAATCAGAATTTACTTCATTTTGCTTGGCCAAAAGATCATTCTTGCTTCTTCGGACACTGGTCTTAAATGGTGAAGAGAGTATATTAGACCAGGACAGGGGAGTTAAAATATTCATGGACGACTGCCAAACTGGGGTTAGCTCAGGTTCTCATTTTTCCACTCTTAAATTGAGTTCCCCACATTTCCACATACGTGGTTGTTTTTTTTAATAAAACAACAAGTCCTCATGAAAATTTATCAGCATTTTGGTGCAAAGTGCCTCCTAATATACACATTTTTGTATGTGATCTTGCCTAATAGACACATTTTGGCAAAGCAATTTCCCCTAATGCAATGCATTTTTGCCAAGTTAATTTTTTAACTTACTTTACTAGCACGCTTTATGCTAGTACAGTGGTACCTCTGGTTAAGTACTTAATTCGTTCCGGAGGTCCGTTCTTAACCTGAAACTGTTCTTAACCTGAAGCACCACTTTAGCTAATGGGGCCTCCCGCTGCCGCTGCGCTGCCAGAGCACAATTTCTGTTCTTATCCTGAAGCAAAGTTCTTAACCTGAAGCATTATTTCTGGGTTAGTGGAGTTCTTAACCTGAAGCGTATGTAACCTGAAGCGTATGTAACCTGAGGTACCACTGTATATGCATTTCAGGGCACATGAACTGCTTTGCCCAAAATCAGAGAAATTCAAACTTTGAAGGCTGGCTGTGTGTCGGTTTGCATATTTTTTTAGAAAGCCTGGATTTGGTAAGTGTGCATTTAAATGCAAACTGAACTCAATTTCTCCTCCATCCCTATTCAACAATCAAGCTCCCTAGGCCAGTCACTTTCGCTCAGCCTAGCTTACAGGGTTGTTGTAAGGATAAAAGAGGCAGTGATGGAGAGAACCTTTGGATTTGTTAGCTGCCTGACAGCACTCATGCTGAAGGCTAGGATTTATTTATTTTTTAAAAAGGCTAAAATAATTATCAAAGGCTTGTAGAGACATAGGAACTCTTCCCAACCCACAACGAATTATTGAAGCCCACATGCTCAGGGTGTCAATAGAACCATTGAATCTCTTCATCACATACTTCTTGGCTGTCCCTTGTACAGGGTTGCTCGGTCTCGATTCTTACTCCCTTTAATTTCAGAGACTTTGGGTATGACAGTGGAGGCCCAGTTAACACACCTCCTACAGGACATGGACTCGAGCAAATCACTGCTAGTGGCAAGATTTTTGATTGTCGTCCTTTCATATAAAAAGAAAAACGGCCTACTCTATGAATACTGATTTTTTTCTAAAAATTTCCCCCTAAATTTATCCAAATAGAGTCCTGATTACTATAAAATTTGTGATGTACTTGTTTAAATGTTCTTGTCTTAACTAAGGAGCAAATTCTTTTTAATTTGCCGGTCACAAGTAATTTGTATTAAACCTGCTTGCTGATTTTAAACTCGTTAAATCAAATCTAAACTATTCTTATCTAAATTGTTAAAGTGATGTTGTATAAGCTGTATATGGTTTTTTAAAACTCTTTTCTGTGGGCCTCTGGCTGTAAATAAATAAATTTGAATGCTCAGGGTGAGACTACATGGCATGAAAAGAGGGTACACAGTCACCTCCCTGTGTTGTTACCTTGGCCTGTGATGTAAAAGGCTGGTTTGAATATTGTTGGTTTGTGCATTTGTTTGGTGCTTGTGACGAGTGAAGCTTTAAAATTAACAGTTTGCAAATACAGAAGCTCAGCTAGATTGCTTTATTTACCAACTTTCATTTCTTCGGCATTATTGCAGAAAAGAGAAACTCAGTCACAATTAAAAATCCCACAGAGGTAATTTCTGCCTTGGTTGAAGTTATTATTCTGCGTTAAAGCTAACAATATAAAGGATCCGGAGGAACATTAAGGGGGGGAAAAGTAATGTTGTCATGTGTTTAACCTGTTAATTATAGTAATCTACACCACACTGTAAGTATCTTAACCTGGAATGAGTAACAGGGGGTTGAGAAAATGAACAGACTAGAGTCACTGCAGCAAAATGGAAAGGGGGAGAAAGGAGAAAGATTAAAATCACATTGCCAACTGAAGTGTAAACTGAGCTGTGTGTTTCCAAGTTGTTTGTTTTCACATTTCCACACACACGGGTATACATTAGACAGAACACTTTGTGCCTGGAGACAAGGTTTTCATTCCCCTTTCTTCTACATTTTTAACATGCCTGCAGAAGCTGGGCAAGTTTATCTGACCCCCTCAATGTAACTTCTAAAGAGGCAAAGCTGAACAATGTCCATGTCCCATATTGAGAACAGAGGGTGGGGTGGAAGGATATGGCCCAAACTGATGTTTATTCTCTTGTTATTACAGGGGGAAGCGGGGAATGAGAAATCGAGAAATTATTAAGCCATAGCTTTGAATATGAGACAATTTCATCATTTAGTGATCACCCCTGATCCAGAAAGGGGGAGGAATGGTAATCTCTGTACCCACAAACAGTCTCCTTCCCAGTTTTCCTACTGTATTTGGGGATCTGCCTGTCCATTCCCAAGGGGCTGCGCCATAGCCCCGCTTCCTGTTACTTCTATTCATTTGTGGGAATGCTGGAATCGTTCCGGGGATGGACAGCTATGACTTTCATTGAGAGAGTTAGGGTACTTCTGGACTGTCAACTGCTTTTGGGTCAGGTTCAAACGCATGTCTGCAAATCCAGATTGCCCCATGAAAGCTGATTTAGAGTCACTGCACAACAAACCTGTTTCTCCTAAAGATCAGACATTTTGAAGTAAGGGAAGTGGTGGGGAAATGGAACGTGAGATGCTGCTTGCTTGAACACAACATTGTTCAATCTCCTCACAAAACGGACAAGAAAGAAGGCCCATTAAATAGCCAGCATCTTCTAGTCCTCCCACAAACAAATTAGGACGAATGCTCAATAAAAAGAATAATAATCTTGATTCCTCCCCATGGCTGCCATTTTAAAAACGAAAGACAGAGAGGTTAATGGGGATAGGGGACCAGCAGGCTTCCAGACGTTATTGGACTCCAACTCCCATCAGCTCCAACCGCTGGTCATACTGCCTGAGGCTGATGGAAACCTTACACAACTTAGGACCTCAATCCCTTATGGATTGCCTCTCCCTTTACGAACCAACTGGACCCTGTGCTTGTCATCTGAGGCCCTTCTCTAGCTCATGTATCCCAGAGAAATTCGGAGGGTGGCAACAAGAGAACAGGCCTTTTCTGTGGCAGCTCCCTGATTGTGGAATGCTCTCCCCAGAGAGGCTCACCTGGCACCATCACTACATGTCTTTATATGTCTTGAAACAACCAAAACCACCACACAATGGCTGAAAATGTAATAAAAGATTTACTGGAATACTCTTCTGAAAAACTAATAATCCTTCAATTAAGCCACAAGATTAACAAAGCCATATATAAGTGATATAACAGAATGTATAATGTTCACGTGACTGAACCATTCAGCAACAGGTTGGGTATAGCAACAAAATCTTGGTGCCAACAAAAAGTTCACAATTAGTGGATGGTGAATAGATAGTAGAGTTCTTCAACGGTTAAACGCTAAAATCTCATGGATGTAATAGTAGATGAAGAATATTTATATGAGCTTTGCAACATCACCATCCAGCCGAAATCAACACAAGTGGCACATGAGAAAGATGAAGAAGACCGTCCTCCGGATTACTCACAGGTTTCACTATATAGCTTCATCAGTTCAGGTAAAACATTCTGATCAGCACAACATGCGAAATATTCCACAGGCACAGCTGTGAAACCATGAACCAAACCTCCTAGTATTCTCCTTTAGTGGGTTTTTCAAGGGAGGACTTGACTGCTAGCTCCCAGGATGTCTCAACACAACTAACCTGCTTTTGTGTGGAGGGGGCTGGTGCTGAGCAAGGCTATAAAGCAAGAGACTGGAAACCATTTGACAGGACTTTAGTTACCTTCCTATGATTTCAGAACTCATATACGTCTTTGTCTCATGGCCAACAAGTTCAGCAGGATTGTAAAACAGCACCACCTCACTCTCCCTGTAAAAACTGCTTGTCCCCAAGTGGGATAAGTGTCTACGATTGATGCAGCTCTTCTTTCTCCAACCCCACTTCAACTATTAGCCCCAGTTAATCTATTGGCTTCCTTAATATTGTGGTTAGGTTGGCCTTCGTCATCACACATCCCCAAAATGGGAGCTCAGAGCTGCTCCAAGCCTCTGATAACTCCATTCAAAAACCTTCCCTCAGAGGTTCTTGCAGGAATATTTGGTCATGGTGGCGGTAATGGGCGAGAAGCTGGTGCTGAGAACACTCTTTCTTTTATTTGACAATTTCCTGACAATCACAGTTGTGCGTATAATCATTTACTAAGAGTGACTTTGCCAGCTTGACTAGCTTGTATCCTTAAGATCCGTCATTTCCTCCATTAAGAGTGGTCTTATCCAAGCAGAACGAGACAGAGCAGCTGGCCGTACCTCACCTGCAAGGACAGCCTCCTCCCAGAACTGCAACTCTCTCTTCTCCACCCCTCAACACTGTGAATCCAAACCTTGACTACAACACAGTTGCTCATATAACTTTTAAATCTATAATAATTAAATGACATACGGAGAAACTCACAGGTTAGCTGAAACCGACTTCGTGAGTTTTTCCATGCAAAACCCAGCCAGGCACAGTACACAAATTGGGACAGGAAGTTGTGTTAAAAGAAGCCCATGCCCATATTTTCATTCTCTGTAATATTAGCTGTATACAACGGAACCAATTGTGCAAAAACTGTCTACTGTGGAAATAGCTTTAGTCTTGTGTGTGTACCAGATTGTGCCCCTGCAGTAGCTTTTCCCTTCCCCATGAAGAAAAGAGGCTCGTTTTAGCCTGTTTTGAAAATGTTGTGTGTTTTTTTTTTATGTTGTGCTAGGATAACACAACATGTGGAGTTGCTGTATTATAAATTTTGAATTACAGGTAGAATTCAAAAGAATCTGAAGAAGTGTATCTGAAGAAGTGTGCATGCACACGAAAGCTGATACCAAGAACAAACTTAGTTGGTCTCTAAGGTGCTACTGGAAGAAATTTTTTTTTTGTTTTGTTTTGACTATAAATTTTGAAGTAGGCCTTCTTCATGGATGCAGATAGTGCTGAGTTGGTTGTTTGCTCTCAAGAATTGCAAGGGATGGGATGGGAGGAAGAGATGATTGCACAAATCAGGCTTATGCATATATTGGACCCTCATTTAGAGCACCCAAATCACAAACATTAGATTAGGTAGGGCTGCCATACATCTGGAATTTCCCAGACATAGCCAAACTTTGGCTGACCCCCCCCCCAAAAAAAACCCTTTGGTGTCTGGATTTTCACTTTTTGAAATATGCGATCAAAGTTGACTGTGCATAATGCTGCTCTTTCATGGAAACTGGGTTTGTACCTGCTAAGGATCTGAACTGGACCTGAGGATTTAGAAAAGGTCCTTTTTACACATCAGCCATTCTAACCTGCCACATTTCACCCTTTCATCGTTTGGGGTAAGTCTTCCAAGAAGGAAATATCCAGCAGGATACCAGAATTTAAACACTTAGCAGCTTGTTAGTGGGATTCCTCTCCATGCTATCAAACTCCACGCACAGTTGTCCCTGCCAGAGTTAGCTAACATGGTGTCTTCCTGGTGTTATTGGGCTCCCAATCCCATCAGCCCCAGCCATCATGGCCAATGGTCTGGATTTATGGGAGCTGTCACATCAACATGGAGAGCTAGAGGTTCCCCATCTCAAGTGGCAGCTGGTGCCCATTACGTCAGGGTGCCGATGAGTGTGCATGGGACGAAGGGTGGCTAGAGTCTGACTCAGGAGAGTTGAGCAGTGGCTTGTGAGGACCTGTACCAGCCAGGAGGCAAGAAGCAGAAGCAGGGGAAGTTCAAGAGCTGGAGAGTGGAACACAGGATGGGTTGGAGGAAGAGGCAGGTCAAGCAAGGGAAGTGTCAGGGACTTCCCCACCCTCTCCTGCACCACTGTCTCCCAGAATCAGGAGGGAATTGAAAAGGGAAGAGCAGAGGAAGTTTCCATGCAGGTGCAGTGTCTGGCTGCATGCTTGCAGTCAGTCGGAGGAAGGTTCTTAAGCTGACGGAGGGGGAGTGGTCCCTTGTGGCTTCAACTGCTCCATAGAGTGCGGACCTGGGAATAATAATAATAATAATAATAATAATAATAATAATAATAATTTATTATTTGTACCCCGCCCATCTGGCCGGGTCCCCCCAGCCACTCTGGGTGGCTTCCAACAAGCATTAAAATACATCAAAATGTCACAGATTAAAAACTTCCCTAAACAGGGCTGCCTTCAGATGTCTTTTAAAGGTCTGGTAGTTGTTTATCTCTTTGACCTCTGATGGGAGGGCGTTCCACAGGGCGGGCGCCACTACCGAGAAGGCCCTCTGCCTGGTTCCCTGTAGCGTTGCTTCTTGCAGTGAGGGAACCGCCAGAAGGCCCTCGGCGCTAGATCTCAGTGTCCGGGCTGAATGGTGAGGGTGAAGACGCTCCTTCAGGTATACAGGGAATAGCTGCCTAGCTGTTAGATTGGTGTACATTGATATCCAGAGCTGTAGAAGTGATTGTGTTACCTTTGACAATAAAGTCTTTACTATCTGCTGTGTGTATTCCTTGGCTGGGAAGTGCCTTTGACACATTGGGGCTGGTAGGGCAGAAGTCAGGGAGCCCCAATGGGCACCAGCCACCACTGGAGATGGGAACTTGTGGGCCCCCCACAGCAGGTGGAGCCAGAGCCAATGACAGACAAAGCTGACTAATTCTACTTTTGTCCCCAACCTCCCTCCTGAGGGGCATCATTGAGATTGAGGAGGAGGAGGAGTGTGACAGCTAGCACCACTCCCTGGGCTGGCTGTAATTAGGTAAGGAGCCTGGCAGGTGGGGGCTGCCTGAAGACAGACTAATCTTGGAGGGGTAGTGTCCCACTTGCTCTAATGGACCATCCTCCACTGCCCATCTCTGCCCAACATCTGGAGACCATCTTGCTGACTAACCCTAGTCTATGCTACAGCACAGGCAGACTGAACTAGAGTTGCCACCAAAAGCTATACAAAAGGTGAAGTTGGGTTTCCTTCCCAACCAAAACATCAAAAGGCTTTCTATAGGACTAGCAAAGGTTTAGAGGGATGTTTCCTATTGGGGAAAACATTGTCTCTCTCTTTTGGCTGCCCATTAAATCACTCACAGACTGACACTCAGGGGTCAATGCTGAGCTTGAACATCCATACTTTGAGAATAATTCAACAATATGTTAGGTATGACAACCTTATGACCCAGCCATATGAAGCGGGAGGCACAGCAAATATCACATGGACTCCAGAATCCAACTTTTTTTTTTTTTAAATTACAAATTAAAAAACCCTCTCCCATTACCTTTTAACCCCAATACACAAAAGGAAGAAAAGAAGAAACAAGCCAGGTTCTTGCGAGATCCTGCCAGTCAAAACTCGATCTCGGTTGCTACGCATTGCAAATTAAAAGTGAATACTTAGCAAAACACAGATGTGACCCCTCAATTCAGAGGACGGTGCTTGACAGTGAGAGGAAGACAGCAGGAGAGTGGAGACCAGATGGGGAGAAAGGCAATCAGGAAACACAAAAAGATCTCTATTCAGGTGTCGCCTAAATGGCTCAGGCAAGCAGGGTTGCAAAGAAGGAATGGGTGCAGAGGTGGAGTTGCAGACTCTATGGGGTCCTTTATGATCACCGGTCGACTGGTTGTCTTTTTGTTTTGAGTCATGCACATGGCTTCATTTCTTAGACGTTGTCAGGGGCTGGCCGGGTTCCGAAGCAGTGCCAGAGGAAACAGCTGACCTAGACAGGGCTCAGCTGATGCCTGAAGAGTTATTGAGGGTCTGGGATCAGGAACAGGCACAGCCCCTGCTGACGCCAGAGGCGATAATGAAGCAATGGGAGGAAGCCCCTACCAGGGCTCTAGCACAGCCAATGGGAAGGGATCAGAACATGGAGACCGGGGAGGAGTTGGGGCTGAGAGAGCCTGCCAGAGCATCAGACACCACCAGCGTGGATGATGAAAGTGAAAGGGAAGGGGCAAGCGCCGACCCGCCCAAGTCGAGGGCACGGAAACGGAAAAAGGAGAGGCGGCGCCTAGGATTCCCGAAGCTCCTATGTTGGGGGCGGAGCCAAAAATCGGTACTTCAGGGATCTGACTCAGAGGGGTCGGATGCAGAGCTGTAACGTCTGAACTGCTTAATGCTGTAAATAAAGCAATTAGTTTAGTAGACGGTGTTTGTGGATGCTTACTCCCGAGGAGGCCACACATCCTTCTCACAGCCGTAATCTTTGGCCCATACGTAATCTACTCTCCTATCTTCCTTCCCTCCATTGCCATGGTATTACAGTGCTAAACTATTTATTCGCTTACTTATTACGCTTGTATCTTGCTTTTCTTCCAAAGAGCTTAAGGCAGCATGCTTTATTCCATTTTAGTCTCACGACAACCCTGCAAGGTAGGTCAGATGAAGAGACTGGTCCAAAACCACCCAGTGAGTTTATGTGGAGATTTGAAACGGGGTCTCCCTCGTCTTGGTCTGACATGCTAACCCACTGCACCAGGAGCCTCTTTCTGCAGTGATGTTGGGAGTGGACCCGCTTTTCTGTGCCAATACCAGAACCACAAGGACAGGGTTAAGGTTGGATGTGTTTTCCCAACAGGCTGCTGCCTTCATTGCTTGCCAGGTGATGACCACATGGGGAAAACATGAATAAATTGGCTGATATCCATAAATGCATATTATGCCTACAGAGGAAAGCCCCCACAGGAAACCAGTTCCTGCATTGCTCTAGATGTATGTTGAGTGGGCCTAGAAATGTGAAGAAAGCTGGTACAAGAAGAGTAGTGCTGCCTCCATGCTCAATACTGAAAAACAAAACAAAACAAAACCACCAGCCAAAGCCATTTCCACTTGAATGCACCCTTGTAGTTCTGAAACAGTGTGACGACCAACTGCTACAGAACTTAGTCAACAGTGTGATGCAGCAGCTAAAAAAGCCAATGCAATTTGGGCTGCATCAATAGGAGTATAGCATCTAGATCAAGGGAAGTAATAGTACCACTGTATTCCGCTCTGGTCAGACCTCACCTGGAATACTGTGTCCAATTCTGGGCACCACAGTTCAAGAAGGATACTGACAAGCTGGAACGTGTCCAGAAGAGGGCAACCAAAATGGTCAAAGGCTTGGAAACGATGCCTTATGAGGAACGGCTTAGGGAGCTGGGTATGTTTAGCCTGGAGAAGAGAAGGTTAAGGGGTGATATGATAGCCATGTTCAAATATATAAAAGGATGTCATATAGAGGAGGGAGAAAGGTTGTTTTCTGCTGCTCCAGAGAAGCGGACACGGAGCAATGGATTCAAACTACAAGAAAGAAGATTCTACCTAAACATTAGGAAGAACTTCATGACAGTAAGAGCTGTTCGACAGTGGAATTTGCTGCCAAGGAGTGTGGTGGAGTCTCCTTCTTTGGAGGTCTTTAAGCAGAGGCTTGACAGCCATCTGTCAAGAATGCTTTGATGGTGTTCCTGCTTGGCAGGGGGTTGGACTGGATGGCCCTTGTGGTCTCTTCCAACTCTATGATTCTATGATTCTATATATTATCTAATTCTAAGCTTCATTGGCTACAACTGACCTAGTTCCCCATTAGCAGGTGTGACGGACAGCAGAGCCGGACCAGAGTCTGGTGATGCAGTTCCCCCCCCCCCCCCGAGTGCTGGAGCCTCTTACAAAGTCAGCCAATCACCGAAGGGAGAGGAACAGCACTTTGGGAGGGAGAATAAAAGGGGCAGTTAGGGAGAGAGTTAGATAGGGTTTGATTTGAGATGAATGGGTTTGGTTTTGAGATAAGGCTAAAGTTCAGGTTGAGAGATAGGGCTTGATTTAAGATAAGAGATAGGATTTGACTGAGGGAGAACTGGTTCTGAGTTAAGTTAAACATTCACACAGAGCAGACTATCCTAAGCAAGAGGACAGAGCCTCACAGCTTGGATAGGGAGACCGTATTGAGGTTCTGGGAAAGGTATACAGACAGGTGGGTTCTGGGAGGGTTGTGACTGAACTGGAAGAGGCAGGACCTGTGGGAATTCAGGCTACCTGGGTCTCATTCTAGTCAGGAGGGGAGAGTTCTTCTAGGTACAGAAGACTCCCAACCTAGTAACAAGGGGTGAAGTGATCTTCTGGGTCTGTCCATTTGAAATACCTCAGGTGTGGGATTGCTTAGAGAATGGGTAACTGAGGAAAAGTTTCCCTCGCTCATGAACCAAGGTATTAATCAGTGAAGGAAGCTGTATGGTGTTAAAAGTATTTTAAACCATCATAACTAAGTACAGTGGTACCTTGGGTTATGAACTTAATTCGTTCCAGAGGTCCGTTCTTAACCCGAAACCGTTCTTAACCTGAGGTGCGCTTTCGCTAATCGGGCCTCCCACCGCCGCACAATTTCCGTTCTTATCCTGGGGCAAAGTTCTCAACCCGAGATACTATTATTATTATTTCTGTAATGTGTTAATATATTTTAA
This sequence comes from Darevskia mixta, assembly GCA_034641385.1. Classification (NCBI taxonomy): domain Eukaryota; kingdom Metazoa; phylum Chordata; class Lepidosauria; order Squamata; family Lacertidae; genus Darevskia; species Darevskia mixta. The sequence continues at coordinate 5,384,721 of JAWWNH010000063.1, forward strand.
TGTTTGCTGGAAGCCGCCCAGAGTGGCTGGGGAGACCCAGCCAGATGGGCGGGGTACAAATAATAAATTATTATTATTATTATTATTATTATTATTATTATTATTATTATTACTTCCAGGTTTGTAACCCGAAGTGTTTGTAACCCGAGGTACCACTGTAACAGAAACTGAAGTATAACAACTGATTTTGAGTCAAGAGAGGTTAAGAGAAGGTGCGACTGTAACACAGTGTTTAAGCCTGAGACAACTTATAGTTAGTTAAAGTAAATAAGTTAACTTCTACCCCAAAAACTGCATTTCCTAACCCACGTTGTTTCATAACCTTCTTTTTGTTCAATAATTTTTTTCTTGTTTGTTTAATCAACTCATACCCGAGACTCTAATCACCAAGTTTTCCCTCACACAAGCCCCCCATGCAATAGCCTGTGGTAAATTGTATAAATTTGTGTAATTGGTGCACAGTCAGGTGGGTGCACTATATTTAATAGGGGGCAGTTAGTGGGAGTGGATCCACCAAATTATTAATTGGTGGGATCTGCTACAGCAGGACTCTAGGCCCTGGGATTTTGCCTTCTGAAACAGGGAGATGTCCAGTATCCTTTTCATTCTCGTGGTGGTAAAATCCACACTCTCCTAGCATCCCCTGATTGAGTCAATCTGCAATGCATTTCAAGCTCTCTAAAAGTAGCTGGATTTCTTTTTTAAGTGCTCTCATGTTTGTTTTATGGATTGTGGTTCTAAACAAAATGTTGTTTTCTGCTTTGAGGTATTAGGATGAGAGGTGGGTTATTAATATCTTAAATTATAAACAAATAGCTTTACAGTCGTACCTTGGAAGTCGAACAGCCTAGTTCTCGAACGTTTTGGCTCCCGAATGATCAAAACCTGGAAGCGATATTTTCAAACGTTCTTTTGGAAGCTGAATGTCCGATGGGGCTTCCTCGGCTTCTGATTGGCTGCAGGAGCTTCGCTCAGGTTTTTGAATGTTTTGGAAGTCGAACGGACTTCCGGAACAGATTCCGTTCGATTTCCAAGGTACAACTGTACAGTGTGTGGAATCCATGCATACTCAATGCAGAAGTGCTGAACCAAAATAAGTCCATCTGTTTACAAGGAGCTATCATCAGGGTGGGTAGGCATTACCTTGCAGGCATGGATCAGATACATATGTTTACTTTAAGGACCCCTAGGTATGGTGGGTAAGTGTGAAGCTTGGGTGGTACCATCATACCTACCAATGTAGTGTGCAAGGCAGCTGGACGGATGGATGGATGGATGAACAATGAGTCAATTGCCCATGCTTAACTATTTTTTGCTAATCAAACCTTGTGCATCATTCCATTCAACAGAAAATTTCTGACTGTCTGTTCACCTCTTGTAGCTTCACCATAACCAAGAATTAACAAAGAGAATTTCTGAATTAAGCCATACATTGTAGGAAAATTAGCTGCTATTAACTTCTGTGACATCTGAACAAAGTGCAAAGTGCAATTTACATGTCATTAATTTATTGCATTAAGGTGTTGTGGAACACTTCATTGTTTCAGTGTTCTTTAGCAAGAGATACCCTTGCTAATTCTGACAGATCTATGTTAATCTTGGACGATCAATATACTGGGGCAAATCTTTTGCATGTTATTGCTTGCAGGAGCTGTACATTTGATTATTGCACATTTTATTCCTGTTGTCATTTCTTGGTAAGTTTCTGCACGTGGCATTGTGAATGCTACCCACAACACCTGCGTCAAGAGTGCATTACAGAATGAGCTTCATGCTGAGTGCTATATATTCTTTTGCACTAGCTTCTGGATCCATTTCAGCCCCAAATCCAAGAGCTAGCATTAACCTTTAAAGTCCTTAATGGCTTGGCGCTAGGTTACCAGAAGGAACATCACTTCCCATATACAGCATACCTGTTTGGAAGTTCTTCATCAGAGGCCCTATTCCAGGTCCCCCAACCAATTGAGGTAAGGCAGGTAGTCACCAGGGAAAGGAACTTCTCAGTGGCGATTCACCATTTGTGGAATGCTTTATCCAGAGACTTCTTTTACAGTGTCAGCTGAGGACCTTATTTATTTTTCCTGTTTTTTTTAAAAAATAATCTCTTTTAGTGCCTATGTTCATACTGATTTTATACTTTTGCTGTGCTGGTTTTATACTAATATTATGCTGGGCTTTGATAGCTGTGTTCATGCTGGCTGCATTGATACTCTTTTAATATGTGTTTTGATATTCATTTTTGGTGTATTTTATGCGATTATAATTTTGTAAACCACCCAGAGAGCTTTTTATTGATGGATGGTCTAGAAATAATAGAATTAATGTTGAGTCCTGCTTCTTAATCTGAAAAGCAAATGTGAAGGTTTTTAAACACACACACACACACACACACAGAGAGAGAGAGAGAGAGAGAGAGAGAGAGAGAGAGAGAGAGAGAATCCAAAATTAGGTGACCTATGGGGAATGGCAGACAATGTGTTCTCCACAAAATTATTTGACTGGCTTTTAAAAACAAAATTGTTGATGTGAAGTCTCTGGTGTGAATCAGGACCAGGGGGTGCACCTACAATTTATTATAAAAATATCAGTTGCATGATTGGCATCACGTATAGTTTGACCCTAAAACTGTATGTTTCTGACTGTAAAGGATTAACCTCTTTCCTTACAGGTTGTGCCCCTTCCAAAATACAAAGGGTAGTAGCTAAAAATGATGTTTAATGCATATACAGTATAAGGAATAGCTATCATTGCTGTTTATAGTATGTCTATTCACTTGCAGCCCAATTAACAAATGGTCCAAGAACAAACAACTGTTACTGCTATTGATTTGAATGGAGCCCTGCCCCAAATTCATTGAAGTTATGAATGGAATAGTTTTCAAGAACGTTAAGCCCTCGGGACACCTCACAAGCAACAACTGGATTGTTTTTCCCTGCATTTTCCACAACTGTAAAGTGAATAATCAGACATGTACCCTGTTTCCCCTATTTTAAGACGTAGTCATAAAATAAGCCATAGCAGGGTTTTTTTTGCATTTGCGAAATATAAGCCGTACCCCGAAAATAAGCCATAGTGATAGGCACAGTTCTGGAGGGCGCCAAGGAAAAGGCTGGGCTGGGCTTACGTAATAAAAATAAGACATCCCCTCAAAATAAGCCATAGTGCGTTTTCTTGAGGGGAAAAAAATAAGACGGTGTCTTAAAATAGGGGAAACACGGTATGTAAAGGTAATTTTGATTTTTTAAAAAAGATGTTTTATTTCTGCACTCTAGACACCAGCGTCACACTTACCCAACTAGAAAGCATCTTAGCACCACTTCTGAAAATCCCATCAATCCTCAAAAGTTACCTTTTCTTAATTAAAAAAAAAGGGGGGGGCAAGGAATAGGAAACCACTTTGGTTCCTTGGGTCTGCACTATTGTGAATTAATAAGAAAGAAAGGGAAAGCAGATGAAAATGATACTTCTGTTACAAACATGCCAAATCTTAATCAGATTGGTTTCCATTTAAGACTGGCTTGCTTGAACTTGCTGAGTGCCCTTTCAGGAAAACACATCTGTTTGCATGGATATTTCAGTTTTCAGCTAGAGTAAAATACTGAGGGTGACATCCGAGTGATGTCTGCCCACTTGTGGAACTGGAATTCTGGTTCCTCTGCTCCCTCCGTGCTTTGTTCACCCCAAAAAACCTACCTTGGAGGATCCCTAAACCCTCCCCTGCAGATTTGGGATTTGGGGGGCACATTGGGCGAATGAGGTAGAGAAGCCCTGTGGTGTGAAAAACACTGTTTGGTGATAAATTCACCATTAGAACAGTTTCTGCTGTAAAAAAAAATTGTTTATAAGGGCTCAAGTACCACAAGTTTAAAAAGGCCACACCATCAGAGCCCTGCATTTCAGAAAATAGCACAGAAACAAGAGAACGCAAAGTTATTTTATAGGGGGGAGGGGAAGGAGATGAAAAGGGGGCGAGGGAAGAGAACTAGAGGGAAAAAGTCTGTCTTTCAGTTCCAATCTGTCTTGATGTTTAAAATCTCTGAAGTTTTCTTATGTGTTAAAAATGAAAAGCTACAAATTTATCTTTTGCCATTTTCCCAAGGGAAGTTGACCCAAATCCTCCAGCAGCAGTTGAAAAGGTTTTCCCCCTCCAGCTTTATCAAATGGCCCCAACAGAGCCCAGCTTAAAATTAAAAGCTTCCCCTACCAGAGGGAATATATGTGACTTTAATAACTGAAATGTGTTTTTACTTTCTATTACAAGGGTCAAAAGGTTTCTAAACAAACCCAATTTATCAATTATTTAGAGCTGATTTCTTCTGAAGTGGTATTTCTAAGATATTATTTGGTGGAGAAATTCAATGTTCTAAGAACAGCCACAGCATTTTATTCATAACAAATTTCTCTGAAACTGAATTTGCTGGGGCAACTTAATTTCCCCGCTATCGTGTTTGCACTGCAGAAATATCAACTGAAGTGTTATAGGGACTAACGAGTGGGCTTTTTTCGGAGAGAAATCCCATATAAGCAATGCTTATTCAGCAGCACCCCTGCTTGCTGTTTATTGCTTAAGAAATGAAGTAGTCGATTGTGTTTGGAGGAGAATTTCTTTAGGTGCGCCAATATTCTCGTGGGTGGGTGGGGGGGGGGGACACCACACACAGAGAACGACGACACAGAGACACCTTTAAAAGCCACGGAACAATACCTAAAACCACACTGTGTCACCCAAGCAGAAACCAGATAGCCATCAGAGGTTGTGTTAAAATACATTTTGAAATGAATGCACACAACTTTCTCAATGCGGGGACTTTCCCACCCCACAAACTACGTACAACATTTCATTTAGTGGAGGGAACAAAATGAATGTAAACGCAGAAAGTGGCCATTTTTCCCCCTAACGGAGTCTACAGACCATGTAAATACTGTGTTTATTATATAGCTAAACACACATTGGGTTTCTGCCTAAAGACTGCCATTCGATGCTGGCAGAAGATTTTACGGAACAGTTCATAAATTCATGGGAAGCCCTGTTAAATGAAACCAACCATCCAGGGGCTGACATTCTGCCATCTTTCAAAACCTGCCTTCCCAGCAGTAAAAAAAAAACATGCACGTTTATTTGTGCAGGAAAGTATGAAGCAGAAATGAAATCTAGGTGTTATATAAGGCAATTAATTATTTTTAAGGAAAACAATTTGTCCATTGAACACGCCAAAAAAGGGAAATAGATACTGGCCTGTATCTGTAAATGAAAAAAAGATATGGTAGAGCACCCTTTTGCACGCAGAGTGTATGCACCAGGTTCAATTTCTGGGGGCTTTAGGTAGAAGAAGAAGAGTTTGGATTTGATATCCCGCTTTATCACTACCCAAAGGAGTCTCAAAGCGGCTAACGTTCTCCTTTCCCTTCCTCCCCCACAACAAACACTCTGTGAGGTGAGTGGGGCTGAGAGATTTCAAAGAAGTGTGACTAGCCCAAGGTCACCCAGCAGCTGCATGTGGAGGAGCGGAGAAACGAACCCGGTTCCCCAGATTACAGGTCTACCGCTCTTAACCACTACACCACACTGGCTGGTGTAGTACAGACTGGTAGGTCTGTGAACATATTTGGATTCTTGAATGAATGCTGTGGGTGCCACCACTTCAAACCTCTTCTCTCCCCCTTCCCTCAGGTCAGCCCCCTGGGACACAAAAATGGAGAAATTGCATGTGTGAAAAGGATATGGAGTTGAAAGAGGAAGTGGGCAAGATCATTACTCTTCCAACTTCCTCCTCCAGGTCTCTGTACTTTCCAAAGGTCCTCCAGATGTTGCTGGCTTCAACCTCTATCAACCCCAGCTAGCCTAGACAATTATCACAGAGACAACGGTGGGCAGAAGTCCAATGACATCTGGAGGGCCACAGGTTCAAACCTGTTCGCACATATGTCAGCTTGGCAGAAACCTAAAAAATAACCCTGTAAGGTAGGCCAGTGTTATGATCATTAATTTGCAGATGGGGAAATGGGAATGACAGAGGTCGTGGCTTGCTTAAGGCCACCTGCTAAATTTATGACAAAGGTAAGGTTTGATTTTGAATTCTTCATTATTTTGTAGTTAAGAGAGTTATATAGTGAACATATTGAATGGCCTTGCTAGATCAAGCCATTATGATGTTATTTTTAGGTGGCTGATGGCTTAATATTATTGTATCGTTGCTCATGTTTTCTAATGTAACAGTAATCTGAAACTTATTTGTCTACCACCCTGAGATCCATTTTTGTTTTTATATTGTATGTCATGGGAGGGCATGATGCAATAACCATGCCTTGTTGATCTCCAGCATCCACCAATTAGAGGTCTATTGCCTCTAATGATGGAATACTCTGTTTGACTAATCCAAGGTTTCCCAAACTGTGGTCTGCAGATCACTAGTGGCCTGAATCTCCACTCAGGTGGCTGACAGCACGTAATCATTCCCACAATGGGCAGAAAAACCATTAAGTGGTCTGCCAAGATCCTCAACATTTTTAAAGTGGCTTGTGGGAAAATGGTTGGTGAACATGGAACTAATTTTAGTTTATTATTTGACCAATAGCCACCTACTTTTCCATATATTTGTCTAATCCCATTCCCCACTCCCCGAAATTTGTGGTCATTATCATTATCTTGCACTGATGAATTCAGTAAATTTTATACATTTTAAGACTTGGCAGGATGCAATCATGTCTCTCTTTTTGGGATTTTTAATTTTGGGTCTGTTCTTTGAGCAGCTTTCTCCAGGTTTATTCCTGATTGTGGACGTTTAGGCTATTGCAAGTGGCTCATATAATATTCATTTGGTGTAGGGTTTAGGGTTGTTGTTGTTTTGGTTAATCATGACATAATTCATCTTAGCATACCAAGTAAAATCACTGAGTCTGGTTATAGCTCCTATAAAAAATAATCACAATATTAATATGTTGATGTTACATGTTTTATTTTGCCTCAAGTGCAAAGCACTGTTAACAGATCAGCTGCTTTAGGCCAATGACTTGTGCAACTGTAGAATATTTCCTCCCAAATTGGGCACTTGGAGAAGTCAGCTGTTTTTCCTGGCAGAAGGGTTCCTACTACTAAATACACTTATGAATAGCTCTAAAAATCAGTGTCGAATTGGCTTCATGAACTGTAGGAACTGTGTTTCAGAAGGAGTATGATATCCCCTTGGATATCTTCAGAGACACTATTGATTTGTTCCAGAGAAAGCCTTTTCTGTCCTTAGGATGTCTGTGACATAGTAGAACAATACAAAGGCCTCGATAGCACAGAAGGCAAAGGTGACAAGTGAGTGTTGCAAGGAGTTCTAGGAAATTATTGGAAGATGTTCTCCACAGAAAAATCTCTAATTCATTTAATTGTTTTTAAAACGTTTAGATGCCATTCCACCATTTTGAATTGCCACCCACAATACTACTAGATTCCCCAGAGGAACAAGCAGAGCTTGTACTGGATCAAGGATGAATTCTGCCACAGTCTAATGGAGAATTGCCTTCACAGGCAGTTCATTTTTGCCTTTATGTTAGAATGAGCAGCTCTGCTCTGGAACATGTGGAGTTGTTTTATGCATTGGGGTAAAAGAGCCAGTTCACATGCAATGTATATGGTCATGACCCAAAGACAAGAGGAGATTTTATTTTTGCTTACACTCTGCCTTATAGATTCCAGCATTGTTCAAAGCGAAGAGTTCTTTAAATGAAATAAGCAAAGGATCCTCTTACTGGATGATAAATGGGATAAGAGCAAAACAGAGAGGTCAGGCTTGATATAATTAATCCCACACTTACATCAGATATGCACAGCTTCCTACTTACACTTTAGGAATTAAAAAGAGAGAGAGAGAGAGAGAGAGAGCAACAGAAAAAACTGGAAGAAATTACAAAGGATGGAGGTGAACTTTTGTGTGCCACAATGATATTACAATTGTGTCACAAGGTATTGCATATGTGGGTGGGGGTGTATAATCTGCTTTCTTTTTACTGTTCCGTAGGCCCTTCTGCCTAAGACAAACTAGTTGTGATGGGAATACACTGATTCAACATATGACTCTCTGTCTGTCTGTCTATTGATCAATCAATTGATCGATCAAACAGAATATCTATGAAATTAGTTAAATGTACATTCACATCACATGTGAATGCTGATAACCTCAAAAGGAATATCCAAAAACAGATAGATACGGGGCTTTTTTTCAGCTGGAACTCACCATAACTCAGTTTCAGCACCTCTCAGGTTGGCATTATAAGAGAACAAGGGAGGTGTTCATGGTGAGTTCTGGCACCTCGTTTTTCTAGGAAAAATAGCACTACATAGATAGAAAGATAGAAAGATAGAAAGATAGAAAGATAGAAAGAAAGAAAGATAGAAAGAAAGAAAGAAAGAAAGAAAGAAAGATAGAGATAGATAGATAGATGATAGATAGATAGATAGATGAAATATTTCATCTAAGGGGATATTTTACTTTATTATATTTTATTTTATTTTATTTGTATGCTGTCTATCTAACTAGGTTGCACCAGCCACTCTGGTAGGCTCCCAACAGCATATTAAAAACACGATAAACAGCTAGACAGCTAGACAGACAGACAGACAGATAGCTGATGAAAGATTTCATTCTGGTGTAAGTTAGAGAGTTTTCAGACATGGAAATACTGGGCATTAAGCTCTTCTGCTGACTGCACTGAAGGTGCCAGGCACAGCTGGCTCTTGAGGGTGGACCAGTGTGCAGGGGCAAAACTAGGCTTTATTTCACCCGGGTCAAAGACCCAGTTTTGCACCCACTCACAGGCATTTGCACACACACACACACACACACACACACACAGGTTGGGAGCCTCAGTGGTGTCTCTCTAGAGGCTTCAGACGCTTCACCCGGGGCAAAAAAAAACCCCAGCTAGCCCCCTTCCCCATAGCTACGGTACTGCCAGTGTGGAAGCATCTGCCAGTGAGGCTCCACCCACTCAGATGCCCACAATTGGGCAGTTTAAAATAGGGACTTTAAAATAGGGACTTTGGCAGGCAATGCCACCCTGCAATGCAGTAAACCAGATGGTTTTCAACAGCCAGCCATGCATGTAAGTTCCGGCTGCTGAGAATAGTGGTTGGCCTGCAAAGGGCTGCAACTGCTGCCTGCACGGAGCAGGGTAAGTGGCCATTTCAAGCTGGGACCTCCTGCACAGCTATGGCCCTTACCCAATCAATATCTCTACATACAGTGGTACCTTGGTTCTCAAACTTAATCTGTTCCAGAAGTCCACTCCAAAACCAAAGTGTTCCAAAACCAAGGTGGCTTTCCCATAGAAAGTAATGCAAAATGGATTAATCCATTCCAGACTTTTAAAAGCAACCCCTAAAACAGCAATTTAACATGAATTTTACTAACGAGACCACTGATCCATAAAACGAAAGTAATAAACAATGTACTGCAGTTACACAATCAATCAATCAATCAGTAGCTGAACTGGGTTCAACATAGTCACAAAAACAAAACAAAAAAGAGCCGCAGAAACAAAAACGCAAAATGAATACCAAAAACAGACAGACCTCAGCATAACACTCAAAACGGAAGTGTGGCACTCAAATCGGAAGCGTAACACTCAAAACGGAGTACGTTCGGCTTCCGAAAAAAGTTCGCAAACCGGAACACTTACTTCCGGGTTTGCAGTGTTTGGGTTCCAAGTTGTTTGATTACCAAGGCGTTTGAGAACCAAGGTACAACTGTACATTGATATTGAGAATGTTCAGTTAGCTGGGGTTTGATTCAAGCTTTTTTTTTTTTGGAAAAGGAATACTGTATATTCCTGCGTATAAGACTACTTTTTAACCCAGGAAAATCTTCTCAAAAGTTGTTTGATTACCAAGGCGTTTGAGAACCAAGGTACAACTGTACATTGATATTGAGAATGTTCAGTTAGCTGGGGTTTGATTCAAGCTTTTTTTTTTTTGGAAGATGCTAAAATCAGCCCCAGCCAAAATGACATTTGCAGACCTCAGCAGAAGCCATGAACCTTTGTGAAAAGGAATACTGTATATTCCTGCGTATAAGACTACTTTTTAACCCAGGAAAATCTTCTCAAAAGTAGGGGGTCGTCTTATACATCGGGTTGTATTTCTTATACGGCGAGTATATCCCAAACTCTATATTTTAACTGGAAAAGTTGGGGGTCGTCTTATACGCCCAGTCGTCTTATACGCCGGAATATACAGTCATCTTCCCTCTCTAGGCATTATAAAGTTGGTCCCCCCCCCCTGTGCAGGACAAAAG